>JAQFVV010014219.1:0-45045 GCA_028023455.1 Epiperipatus broadwayi
TTTTAATATGTATTAATATATGCTGTAACAATAAAATCTTTCAAATTTTTAATATGCTCCTCCAAGCTGCATGAATCATTTAGTGTAAAACTTTTCACACTAGTATCTTTTATTTTATGCATATTTCATAAAATACACAAATATAATGAGTTAAAAATTTGAAATACCAGAACATCCAATATAAAAATTTCAAGAAAAGTTACATATAAGTTAAATTCATTTGATTTTGGAGATTGGATGTTTTATCAATCTGCCCATATACATTTATAGAGATAAAGCCTGTTCTGAAAGATTTTACACTGAATGTTAGTTTAAGATTTGTTACTAGCTTGGAAGAATGTATCACAAATCTCCAAGGTTTGATTGGTGACAAATATATAAAAATTTATCCATGTATTATATATTTTTAACAAAACATACAGGTTACAAAACATGTGACTAATTAATATTATCAATAATTAAAAAATAAAATAATGCAGTTAGAAAAAGACAATAAAATAATACATTGTGAAATCTCATATTCACACATGTATGTATAGCTTGTGTGTGCATATGGTTTTTGGTCACACTTATATTAGTTCACATTTTCTTATAAATTCAATAACTTTTTAATTTTAGCTAAAATTTAACTGATACTATGGTTGAAATTTCATTTGTTTTAAGAACACAAGAAGTAATGGCATAAATGTGTTTTTCTTCTTTAGTTCTTTCATGAACAATTGATGTGGGTTTTTTTTCAAACAATAAAAGATATGATTTTGATTAATAATTTGTAATTTTTATTTAACACTTGAAAAAAAAACCACCACAAACTTTGGGCTTGGCAAAATGTTATAATTATTAACTCTATAATTTGAAGCCATTTCAAATAAAACTTTAATTAAAAAAAAACAGCAAACAAATAATACTGTAATAATTCTGATTTTATTTTACCTAAATCACCAAAATATGATGAATAAGTTTATCCGACTAGTTTCAGAAAGGCATTTAAGACAAAAAAAGGTATGCATAACAATTACATTTTTTTAATTAATTGGCAAATTTTAATTTTTTTTGTTTATTTAATATTCTTTATATGATAGCAAAACATTTTAAGTAGAGTGTCTCTTAAATATATTGTGCTGAAAATATGTAATAATAATTATGAAGTAATAATCTTTAATGCCATAAGAATTCTGTACAAATAAAAAATTTTAGAAAAATTTTAAATGAGCTTATTAATTTTATTAATAGATTACATTGAATACATTATTTGAAGTTTATTAAAAACAATTCTAGAAAATCTGATTTATAAAAGAATCTTATAATTTGAAGATTATCAACATACGTCCTTTATCAATCAATAGCCAATGCATTGTATTCTATAAATAGAATTTAAATTGTCAAATATGTCCACTTAGAAAAAAAAAATGATTTTTTAGAAAAACATTTAAATTAAGTATGATGATAAAGATTTTTAATCACTTATGTTCGCTTAAAAATATTCATATCTAATATGACATACTAAGTAAAAGTCTTGACATAATGATGACATATTTTACATTGTTTGCGCACACGTTGTTGTTTTTAAATAGTCTAATAAAATATGTTTTATGTGTTTTTTGCAAGATCATTATGGAAGGCATTTTAAACTTAAGTTTACATATTGAATTCTTCATAGGGTTCACAGTTAATCCTTGAAAGGAAATGTACTGAATAAAATTTCTATAACTTTTGTTCTATAGATTTTTATAAGACTTAAAGTAGTAGACATGCAAGGAGGTGACTTCTTAATACTCACTGAAGGTGCATTTTTGTGGAAAGCTTCAGCAATAAGCTATTTACTGAAGTCTTTATGCAGGTACAGATATATTTTAAAAAATTCTATATCAGAAATAGTATGAAATAACACAATAAGATAAAAATTTTATTTTTTAAAGTAGAATATATATGCTATTGGGAATGGCAGACAAGTTTAATATTTGATTTTATTATTATAATGCATCTGTTATTGTTCACACACAAACAGCTATGTGTAATGCATGATGCTGCATGATATTTGATAATAAAAAGTACAATGTAATCAAAAAAATAAACATCATGAACAAAACTGCCATTATCATTCATCATAAGGACATATTTATAAAGTAATTATAGGTTAATTAAGAACTGCTTCTTGTGTAATCTAAAATTTTCTTTATAGATATATTTATATTGTCATCAAAAATGGAAAAAAAGTTTAATCCATTATGCTGCTTTTACATATATTCAAAGAAATCAACAATATAATACAGTGTAAAATATCTTTATAATAATTTTAAATACATATATTAAGCTAAATATAATTAGAGGGTATTTGAACCCAGACTTTCAAGCTTCTTTTAGTCATCTACTCCATCTTATAACCAATACACACAACTGCATACATGTAAAAAATCTCAATGATCTCCAGTATACATAATTTATGCAGAACTGCCACTCAACATTTGATCTGAATCACCATCTTTCTCACATACATATAATCATTGCTTGGTTTATATTAAGTTAGCAAATCTTCAAACTTTAATAGATAAGCTTCACTCTTCTTCACTCTTCAGCCATCCATATCACAGAAAATCAGATGATGATGGCATGTTTAACGTCTGAAGATTTGCTGTATTAATATAAACAGAGCACTGATTATATATATATGAGTGACAGATGATGATCCAGACCAACTGATGAGCAGTGCTTTAGTTTGAAATGTGCATATTGGAGATTTTTCTCATGTACGACAATATGTGTATCGGTTGTATAAGATCAAGT
This sequence comes from Epiperipatus broadwayi, assembly GCA_028023455.1. Classification (NCBI taxonomy): domain Eukaryota; kingdom Metazoa; phylum Onychophora; class Udeonychophora; order Euonychophora; family Peripatidae; genus Epiperipatus; species Epiperipatus broadwayi. Next base: position 2,785 of record JAQFVV010014219.1, read on the forward strand.
GGATGACTAAAGAGAGGTTGAATGGCAGGGTTCAAATGTTCTCTAATTAAAATATCTTTACATAACACCAATATATATATATATATATATATAATCCCAGTGCATAACGCTATACTGAAATAAATATACAAATATTAAGCAATTAATTCATACCACATGATTAAGAAATATTAATTTTACCTTTTTTATACAATTTTTTTATGTCTTAAAAATATTGTATGGTTTTAATAGGTTATAATTAATTTTATATTAAACAGACGGATATCGCTATGTATGCAATGTAGATCGTAATTGAAAAAAATATGCAGAAAAATAAGGTTATGTTTGTGGATGTATTGGATTTTTATTAGTAAGAAGGAATTATATAGTAAATATGGATTGTACTTAGCAAAACAAGGAAGTGAAGCATTAGGGGGATTTGATCTATAAAAAATATTATAGTTCGGGAAACTTATAAATGAGGATAAGGTTTTAAGTTATAGTATTATCAAAAAGTAGGTTAAAAAGGATGAGAGATAAGAAATAAACAAAGGGTAACCGGTTTATATATAAATGCAAATGTAAAGAGGGAATGGATTTTTAAAATTAGTGATAAACAAGCTAATTACAAATATAATAGAGAAGAAAGTCAAAAGAATTTATAAAAGGGTTCTAAGAAAAGAAAAAAATGTTAAATCTGAATATTTGAATATGCAAGGTGGTGGGAGACTAGAAAAGTGACTGGAATCAAAACAAAGCAGTTAAAGGTGAAAAGCTTGAGGTATTAGCAGTAGTGAAAACAGATCTAAGAGAAGAACTTACATTGGAAGACTTGGTATGGCAGGATATAAATAGAAAAAAAAAGAAAAAAGGAATGGTGGTATAGGATCTATTTAAAAAAATATTTAAATATTGTTAAGTGTCAAGAACATTTATGGTTTGAGATTAGGAAGACAAGAATGGATGATGGCTATAATGTATATGATCACTGGAGATAGTTAAACTATAATGGAGTGAAACAGTAACATATATGAATGCCTAGCTAAGGATATACAGAGTTTTTAAACAAATGGAAAAAAATAATGGTTATAGAAGATATGAATGGGCATACTGAAAAAATTGATGGCAAGGATAACAAGAATGGACAACTTTTAATTTTTTTTGTAAGAGAGTGAATTTGAGCATTGGAAATTTATCAAATATTTATGAGGAACAATACACATGGTCTAGAAATAATATATTCCACACAATAGATTATGTATTAGTAGAGAAAGAGGGAATGAATAAAATATGGAAAATTAAAGTGTTTGATAATGAAGAAAGAGTATGTAATAATGATAATAACTTCTTTATAGTAGAAATGGTTAATAATGTGATGAAAGATAGTAATAAAAGTAGAAAGAATAATGAAAAATGTGGAAGATGAATGAATGAATGATAAAAAAGTAAATGAGAAGAAAAAATAAAAGTTTGTTGGGGATGGATATAAGGGTTGGTATAGTGAAGTACAAATAGTGGCAAATAGGGTTTTAGGTGAAGTGAGAATTAATAAAAGTGTAGATGAGAGGAAAAAAGCATGCAGAGAATATAAATGTTTTATTAAAATGAAAAAAAAAATGAAAAATATGTTAATCTAAAATGAAAAAAAAAAATTTTTAAAAAAAGAAGTTGGCTAAAATAGACAATTATAGAGAGAATAAAATTAAATAGTAAATTATTGGAGGATATTAGTAAAAGTGAAACAAACAGGAATAAAAAATTGGAAATGTATTAACAGAAGGAATATAGGGGGAATACAAATAATATTACTAAATGATAAGAAAAAGTCCATAGCTCTAGAAAATAATTAAAGACAATCTTAAATAAATAAATAATGAATATAGAAAAGATGTTAGATGTGAAGGACAGAGTGATAACAAACATAAATGCATATCTTGAAATATTAGGTTTACAGAAGTTGAATCGAATAAGGTAGGAAAGAAATTCAAAAGTGAAAAGGCAAGAGGTTTAAATGGATGGGCAACAGAGATGGGGATGAATTTAGGAAATAGGATAAATTATTTCTATTAGTATGTTTTAATAAAATGTCACAGAACAGAAAATTTCCAGATAACTGGAATAATACAAGAGTAAAGCTACTATTTAAAGGAAAGGATAAGGATCATAGAAAATAAAACTATTGTAGACTATAGCATTAATGTCAATGTTATATAAAGTTTTCACATATATGGTGACTGGAATGGTGGCAAAATGGATGGAAGAAAATAATATAGTGGAAGAAATATAAGAAAGTTTTCGATCGATAGGTGTATAGGAGATAGTTTATTTATAGTCACACAAATTATAGATATGAGTAGGAATATAAGTAGACAGTTATATATGGTCTTTATAAGATATAGAAAAGGCATATGATAGAGTAAATAGAAATAGAAATTTGGGAATGAATGGAACTTTAGTGGATCTTATTAAGGGATTGTACAAAATAATTACTATACATATCAATTAGGAAATATAAAATCAAAGTTAAAAGTGGGGTAGGACTAATGCAAGGATGCCCTATATCATCTATTTTGTTTTTGTTATATTTGAGAGAAATGGAGAGAGCAATAGAAATATTAGGAAGAGGGGTAGAGATACCATTCATGATAAGTGAGTGATATACTATCAGGTCTTATTTGCTGATGATATGTTGTTGTGTACAGAAAGCAGGGAAGATATAAAAGTTATGCTGAAGACATGATACAAGAATGGGTAAAGAAATGGGGATTAAATTTAATGAAGAAAAATCAAAAGTAATGACAATAAATGTTGAGAAAAGAGAAGGGAAAGAATTTTTATTGGGGAATATAAAGTTAAATGTGGTGAATAGTTATAAATATTTGGGAATTGTCTTAAGTAATCAAAGAAATTGATTGGATGAATGGAAGAAAATTGATAAATGAAGCAAAGAAAAAAAAGACTGGTAAAGAAATTAGCAGTGTTTTCATATAATAAATATAATGCAGCAAAATTGTATGGAAGGCAATGGCAGTAGCAGGGTTAACTTATGGTAATGCTGCATTATATGTTAGTAAAGGGATGTTACATAACTTAGAAAAAGCACAAAGAGAAGTAGGAAGACATGCATTAAATGCAGATGTGTTGATGGCAAAGGAGGCATTTTAAGGAGAAATAGGATAGTTAAATTTTTATATGAGAGATGCAAAAGAAAATGGAAATAATGTTTTATAGATTGCAATTTATGAATAAGAGGATAGCCAAAATAGTATTTAATTGGCTTATGAGTAAATAACAGGCAACAAGATGGAGGAGAAAGATGTACAATATGCAGAAGATTTGGATAAAGACAAAGTCAATATACCTATAGGAAATGTGGGATGATTGGGTTAGAAGAAGTGGCAAGGAATGGGATAGAAGAATGGATGCATTAATAAAAACTAGGGAGTTGAAGAGATGGAAAATTAGTATGGAGAGTAAAAAGCATTTAAATATATATAAAAGTAAAGTGAATATTGGGTGTAAGTTAATTTATGATAATGGAAAGAAAAATAATTTACTGTTTAAGCTTGAACATGATCGTTAGCAAACAAGGGAATATACACATAAGTGGAGAAACTTGAGTGATTTAATCTGCAAGTTATATAAGTAAGACACTAAAAATATTAGGCATCGGTTAATTGAATATAAATGCTTACAAGCAGAAAGCGTACAAATAATGTAGCTATGGGATAATAAATGTAAATAAAGTGATTATACAGAAAGTGAATTCTTAGATTTTATGCATCACATCAAATTATAATTGTAAATTAATTGAAACACATTGAAAAGGAAAAAAAATAATATTTGCCAAAAAAGGGCTTTTATGTGCATGATTATATATATATATATATATATATATATATATATATATATATATATATCATGCATATAAATAAATCAATGGTATAATATAATATATATATATATATATATATATATATATTATATTATACCATTGATTTATTTACATGTCAATAAAAAGAAAAATGAATAAATTATTGTTAATAAAAATATTTAATATTTATTTATATACTTAGTAAAGATATATTTCATAAGTTCAATTCTAGTTTTGCTTTATTATATATGTAAATGCATATGCTTTTGCTAGAAATAACAGTATTGAAAAGAAATATGCAATGTATCTGAAAAGAACAGTTTTTAATAAATGTATTTTACCAATTCTTACTTATGGATCTGAAACTTGGACACTTAACAGAGGAGAAAAGACAGAGACATCAGCCCACTCAAAAAAGTATAAAGAGGTGTGTGTTAGAAGTAACAAGAAGAAATCAAAAAGAAAATACATGGGTGATGAAAATAAATAGGTGTTATTGACATCAGTGAAAGGATTAAGAGACTGAACTGGAATTATGATGCAATATTACTAGAAGAAATCATAATAGATAGACAGTTGAAATTTTAAACTCAATTACAAGAGATTTAAAAGATATAGAAAAAGACTACACATGATTTGGATGAATGAATTAAGAAAACGTTCAGGGATTATGTAAAGAAAAAAGACTAGAAACTTGAACTGGATTGAATCTGGGTGATCTTCAACCTGCAGTGAATTGAGTGGTTGATAATGTTGATGATGATATGCAAGTGCATGTGTGAAATAGACTTATAAGTCATGGTTAGAAGTATATGGTTAAAATATTAAAATTATATAAAAATAATTTTTTACTCTTTTATGGATTATTGTAATATTTAAATAAATATTATGGGGATTCATATGGAAAGAGTAGTCTTTATAATTTAAACTTTGATTTTAATAATGCTTAGCATGCTTTTGATATGTAAAATATCATATTCATAGCAATCTAATTTCTTTAGTGTTCTCAACTTTTTTTATTTACAATTACTAATTGATTAAATATTCAAAAGTATTTAAATGTATTTAAACAGCCCATTTTTTGTAAGGAGAATGCTTGTATCTTTTCTGTTTATTGAGAATCGGTCTTTTGTTATTTACTCAGGCCTCTTTATTCTTTCGTTTTCTGTTCTCCCTCTCAGAGTACACCATTCCAGCATTTAATTAATCAAATTTATGGCCATATTTGCGTTCAGGATTTATAAATATTGAGAAATGTTTCTTAGTTTTAAGTGCTCTATTATATAGGTATATATGCTGAGTTATCTAGATAGGAGATTAACTCTTCATTCCGTATAATATGCAAAATTATATATAGGTTGGTTGCATTGAATTTTGTATACAATTTGGCGTTATGATTCTATAGGCAGTTTTTCCTTTGAATTGTTAAGCAGTTTGTTTAATGAAGTGGAAGTTCAAAAGATCATATTATACTTGTCTGTACATTTTCCTTTTAAATTTTCTGATACTTTGGGAATATACGAAAGGTTCATCCAATGCTATGAATATAATATTTTACATATATAAAGCATGCTAAGCTTTAATAAAATCAAAGTTTAAATTGACATTTATTTAAATATTAAATTTATATAATTATATTTATGTTAATATTTTAAATAATAAAATAAGCATAAAATTAAAAGCAAACTAAGCATTTTCATAGTATTTAAGTGACCTGTATAATTAATTCCTCGATTTTTGTAAATTTTAATACTAAAATAATAGTTACAAATAACAATCATATTAAGAAAGTAGTAATTAAAGTCAGAAACATATAAATTAAAATATTTTTAAAATTTCGAAAAACTAGAGCTTTTAAAATAAAAGACAAAATATTTCAGTTTGCATTGAGGATTAAAAAAAAATACTATTTTTCAAAATAGTAGGCAAATAAATTATAATTAATTTATTTTACATAAAATTCAAACAATGAAAATTAAGGTGTTAATTTTAGAGATTTTTTTTTCTAAACTGACTCTTAATTAAAATATGCCAGAAATTTATATAAATGCAAAAAATGTAAAACAAAAAATTTTAATGAATAAATGTAAAAAATGAAACGATTGAAAAGTACAATTTCCTGAAATAGCTTAAGCCACCAGTAATAAAGCATCTGGTTTTTAAAAATTGCTATAATTTACACATCAAAATTAAAAAATGACAATAGCTGATGTAACAAGAATTTATCAAAAATATTATTTCTGATATCACTTGCTAAAATAATCAATATATAGGGTATAGGAGCACAGACTTTCGCATGACCCACAATTCACCAATTTATCTCATATCACTGATACACTTGAACACAGATATGTTGAAAAGATAAATAACCACCAATATATGTATATCATGCTAAACCAACAATTCTCAGTTGGTCCAGATTATCATCTCTACACATATATGCAATATAAATGCTCAGATATATATTAAGATAGCCAATCTTCACACTTTATGGATATGATGGATCAGATTGACTTTAGGTCAACATGGGTGTAACAAGAATCTCAGCCTAAGGGTGGCCTTTGAGCATTCCTTCATCAGATTTTCAATTGGATGAATGGTTGAAAAGTTGGAGTGTGAAGTGGATTGAAGCCTATCCATTAAAGTGGGAAGATTGGCTATCTTAATATATATCTGAGCACTTATTGCATATATGTGTAGAGATGATAATCTGGACCAACTGATGATTGCTGGTTTAGCATGAAATACATATATTGGTGATTATTTATCTTTTTGACATATATGTGTACAAATGTGATATGAGATAGAGTGGTGAGTGGTGGATCGTGTGAAAGTCTGTGCTCATATATCCTATATATTACATATATTGATACAGGTATTTAATAATCCTGTATTTCAGTTATAAAATAATCAATTTGGGTTTTATAAAGAATGAAAGTAATTAAATAAATAAGCAAACGAGAAAAGGACTTTGCTCGGTTCTACATAATATTTAATAGTCAATAAACTAAAAAAAGTTTATATAAATAAGTTCTATATAAGTATTTGAAAAGAAGTGACTGGAAATAAACTTGAAACTTAACCCATGTCAAGAGATATGTCTTAAAGAGTTTTAGTGAAGTTTAATAGTTTTGCAGAAATATTTTATATATGTATGTCATCATGAAAATTGAATGCAAGACAAAAAGATTTGAATGATTAAATACGTAGCAAAATTTTATATTGCTTCATTTTTGAGAGATTGATTAATTTTAAATACTAATTGAAAACACTATATAAAATTGATAATAAGCCAATTAATTTAATTCAAATTAAGAAAATAGATTATGTTTTTTAAAGAATCAAAATCATTAATTTATCACTGTTTGCATAAAAATTTAAATAAAGTTATAATTTACAAAAGTAATAAAGATGTGAAGGAAACTTACTTCTGACAATGTTTATTTGATTCATTCAATTTATGAAAATTTATATTAAAAGTAAAAATGGTTAATAGGTTAATATTTATGTTATATAAAATTAGATACAATCATAACTATTGGAAAAATTGAATTATTTTGCTTTATGTATAATAGATTAAGAAATCTATTGTGCTTCTTTAATCATAATTAAAAATAATTGTGTAGTCAACGTACTTTTAAATTTCTATTTAAATATATCTAAATACATGAATACAGTTATCTAAAAAAAGGTAAAGAATCTCCAAAAATGCATTTCTAAATGAAATAGTATGCTTTAGTTAACTTTCATATGTCTTCATTGTTGTGTTAAGTAGTTATTTAGATAATAACTGGTCAACAATACCATGACTCAAGCTTAGGGTTCTGTAGTTCCTACAGTAATTCATGCTGATAACACCAAGAATTACAACAATAATAAATATTAATAAGTATCATTAACTAAATTTAAGAGGAGGAGAAACCTCAACTCACTCTTGCAAAACTTTAACATTCTCAATATTCCCTATATAAATCATCATATAGTGAGGGTACAATTAATTTTTCTCTTATAAAAAAACCTCTTCTGTCATTCCTTCTCCAACACACTCTTATATCTCTAATGACTTCATCATCATATTGCCATGATCAGATTCACTTTTAACAAGGTTAGTTTTATAAATCTTACAGATTTATTATATCACTTTATCTTTCTTCATTAATAAATATATGAGTTCTTATTTCTAAATTATAATATTATGTTCTCAGGGTTACTATATTTAACATAAAATTTTTAAGATTTGTTTTATAAACATGTTGTTGAAAAATAATTGACATCCTAGTAATAAACATGAGCAGACATACACTTGACCTATGAAGTAATGTGTATTTCGTATTGAATAATAATAATAATAATAATAATAATAATAATAATAATAATAATAATAATAATAATAATAATAATAATAATATTATTAATTATTATTATTATTATTATTATTAATAACTATGTGTCAAATGTAACTTGTATAACCTTTTAGAATACTAATAAAGTTTATCCTTTGAAACATAATAATAATAATAATAATAATAATAATAATAATAATAATAATAATAATAATAATAATAATAATAATAATAATAATAATAATAATAATAATAATAATAATAATAATAATAATAATAATAATAATAATAATAATAATAATAATAATAATAATAATTTAATAAATAATTTAACTAAGACAAAATGGCATCAAACTCTAATTTTGGAATAATATAGCCATCTATTAGGATAACATTCAAATACCCACAGTGGGAAAGGGATTTTATGCCTAATCAAAATTTTCATCAACATTGAATAAATTTACCAATGGAAAATAGACAAAATTAATTATAACAGTCTTATTTCAATAAATTGCAATTCTAACTCTAGTGATCAATAGAGTAAATTAATATTTATTTTAATGCAATATTCATATCTGCAAATAATTATCAATTTAAACAGTTTAATATTTAATTTATATGTCTGTATCTGTAATAAACATTTGAAAATATTTGTGTAATAAATTGTATAATGTTTAGATTTCTGGAAATGGATTTATTGAGTACCAAGAACATTATAAAGACACTACACCAAATTAAACAACAAAATAATATTTATTAATAAAGAACAAATGTTATAAAACATAACATATCATAGAAGTCCATTACAAAGAATTAAAAAAAATATATTTACAATAGACTCATGCATCTGCTTAAGGAGAAAAATTTACAATTTCAACTTTCCTTAAATTAGCACATTACATAACTGAATTACACATCCATGGAATATGGTGTCTTAAATGGACAAAATATTTGACCAGTTAAAAATTATTTAAACATTTTACCATTTAATTAAATCAAAAACCTATTTTACTAATATTACAAATAATTATTCTGTGCCAGTTAAGTAATATAATCTACCAAATTATTGATAAATTTAGAGTACATGTTATACCTTTCTTCATAAATATATGTCTTAACTAATGCTATGTATTAATTATTTATTTTATGATCTTCAATCATTAACATATACTAACCACACATTATTTAGCAAACATTATGGTCTTTAATTATTACAGTTTATTAACTATACCTTATTTATTAACTTTATGATTTAACTATCAAGCTATAATAAAGCCTTAAATCATTTCAGAGATTACATTTATACACTAAGACACTCGCCCCAACAATTTGTAAAGATAAATAATTTTTAATCTTATCACATCACTCATGACATGCTTCTGTACGATTTAGGCTAATAAAAAAATTAGAATTTTGAATAAATAATTATCCATTTATTAATGATTTCTGGCAGCACACAGCAAAACACATTATATATCAAAAACTCTCAATTGCACTTAGGAAGTTTCTGAAGAGGATGATATACTTAAAATAATTAAACTTATCAATGACCAACATGCTAAGTTCAACACCTTATATTGTAGTTAAAATATTATAATAAAGATATTTCCAAAAGGGAAAAAGCTATTAAATAAGTAAACATGTGATGGCATAAATTCAGAATATGCACCTTCTATATAAGGGCAATAAAATATGTTAGGACATAATCTCTAGACATATATAATATAGGAATGAACAAATCACCATTATGACCATAAACATAAAAAATATCTCTCACATTAAATACCAAAACTATTGGAGAGAGTGACCATCTATCTTCTAATAAATTAGCTAAATTATTTAAATATTAATTATCATAATGAGAAAGCTAAGCTCAGTCTTCAAACCCTCATATTCACTTACTTTGTAACACACAATTGTCAGATAATAATTATCATTTATTCTAGAGATATAACTTAATTTGAAACTCTGGCTAAATATAATACTAACTGATGTGTAAAACCGATAATAATAATAATTGTCAGATATGACCAAATAAAAAAATGTAGCCTTAAGCAATTAAAAGAAACAAGTAATACATACCATTTTCTCAATCATGTAATATACTGCTCACAATCAAGGACATAACAATATTCTTTAAAATTTTAGTACTATATTATTAAATATAGCTTAGTATCCTTAATGCTAAAATATTATTATTATTATTAATAGTAGTAGTAGTAGTAGTAGTAGTAGTAGTAGTAGTAGTAGTAGTAGTAGTAGAGGTAGTAGTAGTGGTAGTAGTAGTAGAGGTAGTAGTAGTGGTAGTGGTAGTGGCAGTGGTAGTGGCAGTGGTAGTGGTGGTGGTGGTGGTGTTGGTGGTGGTAGTAGTAGTAGTACTAGTAGTAATAATAATAACAACAACAACAACAACAACAACAATAATAATAATAATAATAATAACAACAACAACAACAACAACAACAAAAAAAAAAAAAAAAAAAAAAAAAAAAAAAAAAAAAAAAAAAATAATAATAATAATAAAAAAAAAAAAAAAATAATAAAAAATAATAATAAAAAATAAAAAAAAAAAATATAATAATAATAATAATAATATTCTTTTTCTTTCCTATTGATACTGTTATTAATGCACGTATGTGAAATTAAAATTCTCAAAGGCTTGAATAGGTGTGTCTGGCCTTAGAAATATTATATAATAGTTGATTTTATTTCCTTATCTTGGTTTTAATATTAAATAATAATAATAATAATAATAATAATAATAATAATAATAATAATAATAATAATAATAATAATAATAATAATAATAATAATAATAATAAACCAAAACCCCTCGGCCCCGTATTAAACAGGTAATCAATGGTGCCAGAGGCTTGTGCATAAAACTCTATCTATCCTCTCTCCAATTCCCCAGCTAGTTCTGGCGTGGCCTTCGTCGGGAAGCTTTGGTCTGGCCGCATCTAGTCTTGGATCTAATGCAACCCTCTAGCAACCACATTTTATCTCTACTTAACTACAAAACTATGAGAATGAAATTGAAAATACAAAAAATATTTTCAATCTAAGCTCAATAGCTTATATAGTCATATAAAGCTCCTCACTGACGAAGGCCACAAGCCAGAAACTAGTCTGGGGATATTGGATGAGTAGGCATTAGATAGGGATTTTATGCACAAGCCTTCTGGCATCCATTGATTACTCTGTTTAGCACAGGTGGCAATACTGTATGGAGAGTTTTGCTCTGTTTAGCAACAATTGATGTGCTAGTATAGAAAATGTGATCATGTGAATAATAATAATACATAACTGTTCAGGACTTGAAAAAGTAAGACAGATGATGGTTGGTGAATGTAGGAAAAATGGAACCACAGTAGATGAGATACTACAAACATTCAAAAATAATGGAATACCCACCATAAGGGCAGCCACTTTCAGCCTATATGCATTCTGGTGTACAAGATGCACTTTTACACTGGGTAACAACATGAGAAGGCACCCTAACACCTATAAGAACAATATGCAAAAAATAAGGGAAAGAGACAGCATTATTGCACCACCTGATATCTTTGCAGCATCATGGTCTCTTTTTAAAATTCAGGCCACTTTATAATAAAGGATATAATAGAAAAGGGCAAAGGCAAAAACAGGGAAATCTGAAGTGCAAAGAGACTCTAGTCAAACATACAGACTGTAATATAATAACTGTGTAAACCTATGTATAACACTATGTATAATCAACAACCAATGTAACCACTTATTTTTGAATAAAGTTACCTTTGAAACATAATAATAATAATAATAATAATAATAATAATAATAATAATAATAATAATAATAATAATAATAATAATAATAATAATAATAATAATAATAATAATAATAATAATAATAATAATAATAATAATAATAATAATAATAATAATAATAATAATAATAATAATAATAATAATAATAATAATAATAGACACAGGTATAAATAAGCCTATGTTTCATTTAATAATAATAATAATAATATAAATAATAATAATAATAATAATAATAATAATAATAATAATAATAATAATAATAATAATAATAATAATAATAATAATAATAATAATAATAATTTAATAGAGAAAATGGAAAAGATTGTCAATTCACTCTCCAAAGCCTACCTCTCTCTATATACGAAAATGGCTTTGCTTAACATGCTAGTGATTACAAAAATCTCTTATTTTACTCCAACAATCATTTATACAAAGGCATTTACAAATGAAATAGACTCCGTATGCAGGAAACTATTCTGGGGAAAAAGTATATCTCAATATCAGTAAAATGTCTAAGAAAACCCCTTTTACAAAATGGTCTTGACCTCCATTCAATACACACCTTCAGGATACAAAAAACATTGAATATAATATCTACATGTGCACAAAAATTTCTATATTTAGAAATTTCTGCCAATATTACTCCCATGGATAGACCACCTCTTCTCCAGGGATATCTGAACACATTACTTACAGCATTACTAACAATCCACAATCTCAACATCAAACCACTACAAGCCAAATATAAATATTGGGAAGTTCATCAACTTCTACATCCAAGTCAAGATGATTTACAACCTCCACTTCATATCATTAATAGACTATTATGTCACAAATTTAAACTGTGGTGACTTGAACCAAAATATTTTGACTTTCTCCTAAAGATAAATCTTGACTCGCTACTTACACAACATTTTTTGAGATATCAAAGAAACTACAAAGATATAGATGATATGTGTAATCTTTACCATAGGGAATCAGGGAATCAGAAACACAAAACCACCTTTTTTTCTCATGACCAAGTCTAGAAAACATTCATGAAATAATTAGAATTTCACTCAATGATAAAAAGATCAATATGGAAAACATTTTTGACTCATTTAAAAGGGGTACCTTTGCTGAAATAAGAATCTGCACATTTATACTCTATGCCTTATGGTGTACAAGGTGTAATTTCACCTATAATTATAACCCCAGAAGACATCCAAACACGTTCAGATATAAACTGCAAACCATACATAAAAGAGGCATGAAGTTTACAGATCATACTTAGTACATTGATGCCTGAAATATGCAAGAACTTAAATAAAAGTACTAATAGAAAAAACATATCTAACATGGAACCTCATGCCAGATTTGAAGTCAACTGACACAAATTGGATGCATTCCTGCTCTAGTTTAATTGGTATATATCTAATTGCATATAATCATATTATTGAGTGATTATCTTTGACTTTGTTAAACTTTTTTTTCTTTTTTCCCTTTTTTTCTAAAATACTTCTTGTTTGCTAATGCATACAATCAATGATCAAATCATTGTACATTTGTAGTTTTGTGAACCAATTTATATGTAAGAACTATGTTGTCAAATGTAAATTGTGTAATCTTTTTGAATACTAATAAAGTTTATTCTTTGAAACATAATAACAATAATAATAATAATAATAATAATAATAATAATAATAATAATAATAATAATAATAATAATAATAATAATAATAATAATAATAATAATAATAATAATAATAATAATAATAATAATAATAATAATAATAATAATAATAATAATAATAATAATAATAATAATAATAATAATAATTAAGAGCGTGCTAATAACTCTAAACAAGCTTTTTTATTTTTTTATTTATGATAAATGCTACTACAAGAGAAGGCATTCAAATCATTTTTATCTTGGATTGTCCCCATCCCCAGACCGGTTTCGACCTATGGGTCTCTTCAATGAGGAGTTGGGACATTAGATCTAAAAAACCAACTCAAGCAAAGCATTTATCTAAAAGATAATTGTTAGAAGAAGATCTGAAACTTTTAGACATCTACATGTCTTTAAAGTCAGCTCTCCAACTGAAAAAATCATATGGGCCTGAACTTAATTCAGATACTCCATATATTAGTAGGCTTAGCTCTTTAATTTAGCTAAAGCCACAACAGCAAAATAATAATAGTAATAATAACAAGTCAGATGTCACATGACTTATATATAGCTTGCACTTACAAATATGTAAAAATTAAGAGCGTGCTAATAACTCTAAACAAGCTTTTTTTTTTTTATTTATGATAAATGCTACTACAAGAGAAGGCATTCAAATCATTTTTATCTTGGATTGTCCCCATCCCCAGACTGGTTTTGACCTATGGGTCTCTTCAGTGAGGAGTTGGGACATTAGATCTAAAAAACCAACTCAAGCAAAGCATTTATCTAAAAGATAATTGTTAGAAGAAGATCTGAAACTTTTAGACATCTACATGTCTTTAAAGTCAGCTCTCCAACTGAAAAAATCATATGGGCCTGAACTTAATTCAGATACTCCATATATTAGTAGGCTTAGCTCTTTAATTTAGCTAAAGCCACAACAGCAAAATAATAATAGTAATAATAACAAGTCATAAATAAAAAAAAAAAAAGCTTGTTTAGAGTTATTAGCACGCTCTTAATTTTTACATATTTGTAAGTGCAAGCTATATATAAGTCATGTGACATCTGACTTGTTATTATTACTATTATTATTATTAATAATAATATTATTAATATTAATAATAATAATAATAATAATAATAATAATAATAATAATAATAATAATAATAATAATAATAATAATAATAATAATAATAATAATAATAATAATAATAATAATAATAATAATAATAATAATAATAATAATAATAATAATAATAATAATAATAATAATAATAATAATTCAATTCAATTCAATATCCATTTATTATGTGCATTTCAACATTTACACTTTAACAGAAATACACAATAAAAAAAACAAAAAAAAAAAAACAATGATAATAATTAAAATTAAAAAAAACAACTATAAGCAAGTACAAGCTACATACATAAAATTATATATACATATGTGTTCATAATTATACATTTAGTTGTTTTTTAACATTCATCACAAATTGATCGCAAAAAATATCAATATTACTAAAAGTTAGATTATATTCTATTTGCAATCTATTAATAACTGATTTACCAAAGAAAGTATTTTTGCATATACTAATCTTGAAAGTTTGCATTTCTCTTAATAAACGACAAGATACTTTCAATTCTATTTTTGATATACAGTTACTGACATCAATTTTTCCATCAATCAACTTTTTCAACAATATCATATCTTTCAACATTCTCGTTTTTTTCAATACTGTTTTAACAATTTGACATTCACCCATTATTAATTTATTAAATCTTTTTTTCAATATTATATATTTTAGACTGAATATTAATCAGATTGAAGTTCCATATACAAGAATTATATTCTAAAAGTGTAACAACAAGAGAAAAAAATAACCTATATTTTATGGAAATAGATAAATCTCTCCCATATCTCAAAATACAGCCCATCTTTCTGTATGCTTTATTAATAATATATTTAATATGTGCATTAAAAGTAAAATTGCTACAAAATATGTCATGTTATATATGACTTGCTTTATTAATTATTAAAATATAATTCCTAAATCAGATACAGTCTCTTTATATTTAATAACACCATTCTCAATTTTTTATTGATAAACCGATTTTTCAGTTTTATTAGTATAGGAAACAATGCATGTTTTGTTAATGTTAATCTCCATATTGTTATACCTACACCATATAATAAAACTATCTATATCCTTTTGAACCTCAATATGATCATGATAAGTAATAATTTTTTTAAATAACTTACAATCATCAGCATAAGTAAGTATCATACTATTTTTTATGCTATGATCAAGATCACACATATAAACATTAAAAAGCAATGGTGCTAATATTCCACCCTGAGGAACACCTATCATATTATCAAAAAAAAAAAGAATTAGTTTTATCCATATGTACTTAAGATTTACGACCCCTCAAATAATTGGAAAACCACTCAATTAAATGAGGAAAACACCCAACATTTTAAGTTTATACAAAAGTCTAATATATGAAACTTTGTCAAATGCCTGAGTCATATCAAAATATACAACATCTAATTGCTTCTGATCAGATAACACATGAGCAATATGATCAGATATCACCATTAAATTAGTTTCAGCAGATCTACCAGGTAAAAAACCATGCTGATAACTAGGTAATACCTTAATCATATCTACAATAATATTACTATAAATACACCTTTCATAAATCCTAGCAAAATGTGACAGAATTAAAATAAGTCTATAATTACCAGAATCAGATCTATCCCCTTTTTTAAAAATTGGTATAATCTTAGCTATCTTAAATATACCAGGAATAATAGTTGTCTCAATTGATAAATTAATTATATAATTCAATCATGCTACCAAACATTCAGCACAACCTTTGATAATAAAATTAGGAATATTATCATATCCCATAGGAGATTTTGATTTAAATTTAAAAATTGCATTAAACACTTCAGGAATTGCAATTTTATTAACATCTATATTCCAAAAGCTCTCTTTATTAAATTTAATATCAACCACATTATCATTATCTGAAGTATCTAAATACATATTTGTAAAATGATTGACTAGATCATCCATAGAAGGCCTAATGACATTATATCTACAACTCTTACTTCCAACAATGTTAAGATCTCTTATATAATTCCAAAACATTTGTGGATTATTCCTAAAATTTTCTTCAACTCTATTTAAATTATTATTATTTACTCTTTTCATAAGAGTTTTCGTATAAACATGCAAACCACTAAATTTCTTATACAATTGTTTATCATTAGTTAGTTTATATAACCTATGATATTTATGCTTTCTATTTAAGCCCTTACACAATTCCCTAGAAAACCATTTAGGATATTTGTTATTAGTATTTAAATAATGCCTAACAGGAATATATTGATCTAGACAATTTTGAACTATACCAACAAAATTATTTGCCACTATATTTGGATCATTTTCCATCAATATTACATTTCAATCAATGTCCTCAAAAGCTTTATAAAGGCCATAATAGTCACCATGTTTGTAATCTCTCTTACTATTTACCATAGATTTTATATGTTCATGAGAACCATCTATTACAAATTTCAAAGGTGGATGATAAGGATCAGGGGGCAAAAGAGCTTGATCAGCCTCTTTGCACTTCAAATCATTCTTAGTGCTAAACAATAAATCCAACATACCACCCCTAAAATTAATAATACTATTAAGTTGAATTAAACTAACCAACTCAACAAAAAATTTTAATCTATAAAGTTTACTATTATCAACATTCTTATTACTATGTCTTGAATAATCAGCTTCATTAAAATCCCCAACTAATATAATATCATATTTATATTTCACCAATATATCCTCAACCTTAACTAAATACGCATCTAAATCATTCATTGACAAAGTAGGTCCAAGATATATAGTACCTAACAATATTTTATTTTTATTTTTTAAACTAACTTCAATCCAACAAGATTCAATATTATTATCATTAATAATTATCTGTCTATGCTTTATGTCTTTTTTAATAGAAATCAAAGTACCACCATCTCTTGTTTCATTATTATAATTTCTATCACATCTATACACAGAATACCTATCATCAAATATACTAATATTATCAATTTCTTCTTTTAACCAAGTCTCTGTTAAAAAGATAATATCATATTCATTTAATAACAATTCAAACTTAAAATCAATTGTCTTAGTTCTAAGACCATGAACATTTTGATAGTAACAATTCATGAATTGCTATTTATTACACAGACTATTTTGCAAATTTAAATCTTGCACTATAGTGCTAATTTCATCAACATTATCAGTCAATATAATATCTTCTGTCTTTTCTTCAATAATCTTATTAATATTTAATATAGCATTATCCTGTGTACTATCAACAGTAAAATTTCTTAAATATTTTAAATCCCCATAGAAGGGCAATATGACCGCTGACAAAGGTCAAACATTACTGACCAACACTTTATCAGATTCAGATTCTTCTATAGATAAATAAAATGAAGAATAATTTTTAGACTTTGTATTCAGTTTATACACACACTATTTATATCTAAAACATTTTTCAAATGGGCAATCACATCTACAGCAGAGGTATCATTATCCATTCTAGTAAGAAAAAAATTTTAAATTTCTTTCTTGTCTTAACAGCTTTTAAAACACGATTAACCTGATTTCCTATAATAAGAGAATTACTTGCACTTTTAATATTTTTAGGCTTATTTTTTCCATAAAATACAGTTTTAAAACTATCCTTTTCTTTATCTGCACAATATTTCAAATAAAAGGTATATGATTTTTTAGAAGTGTTATCTTGATTGGAAATCCCAGATGATCCATGTGACATTACATTTGTTTTCATATCTGACTGACCATCTTTTACTTTAATTGCTTTATTCTCCTGTTCATTAAATTTAAAACTTGATCTATCAGTGACACTAAAAACTGCCTCCTTTTTTAATTTATCAACTCCTTGACTTCTATTTATAGTAGAGAGTGGAGGGAAATTTAAATCAGAAACAATAAGTTCACTAGCTTGCTTTTCTTTTTGCTTGAAAACAAGTTGACTTTCTTTTTTATTAAAAACAACTGAATTTCTGTCTGTGCTTTCATAATCATTATTTTTATTTATATCCAAATTATTAACAGATACATTTAATAACATATTTTTTATCATAATATTTTCTTCTTTCAATAATTTAATTTCACTTGATAAATCTGTAACAATATTTAAAATTCTATTCAATAAAAACGTAGATTTTTCACAAGATAAACAATTATTATCAATTTTAGGTAGATTTTTTTCTCCTTTATTAAAACAATGATTAGAAATAGAATTAATTTCTATTAATTTAGAAATGTCATTACCTTCATTTTCTAATAAATTTTGACCATCAAAAATATCCAAGTCTTGCAAATCATTTATATCTGATACAATAACCTCCATTTTGTTTTCATTGACTTCCATTACGTTATTATTACTTGAATTATGACTACATTTATCACAAATATAGGACTCCATTTCTATTTCATTTTTATGCAATATTATTCCATTAGATTTCACACATGTTTTATGAAATTTATTATTATTATAATAATAATAATAATAATAATAATAATAATAATAATAATAATAATAATAATAATAATAATAATAATTATAATAATAATAATAATAATAATAATAATAATAATAATAATAATAATAATAATAAAGGCAAAACTCCCCATACAGTAGTGCCACCCTGTGCCAAACAGAGTAATCAATGGATTCCAGAAGGCTTGTGCATAAAATACCTATCTAGTGCCTACTCATCCAATAACCCCAGACTGGTTTCTGGCTTGTGGCCATCATTAGTGAGGAGCCTTGGATCTGAGAGCACTGCACCTAGATCTTAGGATCTAATGCAACCCTCCAGCAGCCACCCTTTAACTCTAATTTACTACAAAACTATGAGAATAAAATTGAAAACATTGTTAATATCTTCAATCTAAGCTCAATAGCTTATATAGTCATATGGGTCTGAACTGTATTCAGCACCCATACATTTTGGTGTCTTTGGCTCTTAAACAACCATAGTCACCACTATCCTATTAGGCAGGATCGGTGTAAACCATCAAACATCACATGTCACCTCTCTTACTAGCAATTATTTTTTTAAAAAAGGGGGTTTTTTATATAATATTGTGAGTGAATAGAGATTGTTGGTGTGTTTTTATAATAATAATAATAATAATAATAATAATAATAATAATAATAATAATAATAATAATAATAATAATAATAATAATAATAATAATAATAATAATAATAATAATAATAATAATAATAATAAAAAAAAAAAAAAAAAAAAAAAAAATAATAAGTGAACCTCTTTTTGGCATGTTAGACCATAACACATAAATATACAATGACTAATACTTTAAAATAGGATCAATGTATAAATAGTGTATAATAGTGTTAATAATAATAAAATTGCATACTTAACGAGAATACATTATAAAGCATAGCTTAACTTTTAAGCTCAAGTTTTATCTATTTTTTTTTCTATAAATAAAAAAAAAATATATTCAAGTTCTTAATCTGCACATTTTCTGGATCGATATCAAGTAATTCAACACATCGGGTGATATAATCCAAAACACATTTGCATTGTCAGTTTTTTTTCTCTCACACACTCGTGTAATGATATATTAAATATAAATGCAAGATGAAAAATAAAATATTAATTACAAATGTTTTCATAAGTTAAAAGAAATCCTAAAACCATAAATGTTTTTTCATTTATTTAAAAAAATTGACTTTGTTGACAGGATGAACTTTTACAGTGCTAATTTAAATACTACCAACATTATGCTTCATTAAGCTATGATTTTTTTCTTATTTATAACTGGATATTTCAAATATTTAAAGTATTCATAAGTAATCATTTTTATGTTTTAAAATATGATAATTTATTTTTTGAACTATTCACTTAATATTCTCTTATTATGATTTGTTTCATGTTAATTCTATTTCTGTATTTGATCAGAATATTATTGATCCATGCTAATACACCATTATAAAGTAATTAAACTTTACAGATATTATATTTGATTTAAAAAAGAGGCATGCATTTATAATGATTTTCTAAGAAATTAATTAATGGTTTAATGCAATGTTACAATTAGTATGTAAATATTGAACTGCTGAATTTGTATTATTATTATTTCATTGGTTATCTTCATTTTTTACTTCATACTTTTAAATTATTGATTTGTCACTGTGTTCTAAATTCATGCATCTTCACTGAGTTTGATTGAAAGATAAATAAAAATATTATAAAGAAAGAAGAATGTCATCTGACAATAAGTAATCCTTCTCAAATAATCTATCTATCTATCTATCTATCTATCTATCTATCTATCTATCTATCTATCTATCTATCTATCTATCTATCTATCTATCTATCTATCTATCTATCTATCTATCTATCTATCTATCTATCTATCTATCTATCTATCTATCTATCTATCTATCTATCTATCTATCTATCTATCTATCTATCTATCTATCTATCTATCTATCTATCTATCTATCTATCTATCTATCTATCTATCTATCTATCTATTTATCTATCTATCTATCTATCTATCTATCTATCTATCTATCTATCTATCTATCTATCTATCTATCTATCTATCTATCTATCTATCTATCTATCTATCTATCTATCTATCTATCTATCTATCTATCTATCTATCTATCTATCTATCTATCTATCTATCTATCTATCTATCTATCTATCTATCTATCTATCTATCTATCTATCTATCTATCTATCTATCTATCTATCTATCTATCTATCTATCTATCTATCTATCTATCTATCTATCTATCTATCTATCTATCTGTCTATCTATCTATCTATCTATCTATCTATCTATCTATCTATCTATCTATCTATCTATCTATCTATCTATCTATCTATCTATCTATCTATCTATCTATCTATCTATCTATCTATCTATCTATCTATCTATCTATCTATCTATCTATCTATCTATCTATCTATCTATCTATCTATCTATCTATCTATCTATCTATCTATCTATCTATCTATCTATCTATCTATCTATCTATCTATCTATCTATCTATCTATCTATCTATCTATCTATCTATCTATCTATCTATCTATCTATCTATCTATCTATCTATCTATCTATCTATCTATCTGTCTATCTATCAAACAACAGCAATTGATGCATGGCTCTTTGTGTTTTATTACAATATAATGAAATCCAAAATTGTCAAATGTTATTCAATTTTGAAAAAAGGCAATAAAACTGATCCAAAAAATTACAAGCCAATATTATTCTTACACAGTATATCAACATTTTTTGAATGGTTTTTTTTTACTATTTTAAATAAAAAGATATATGTTTAGTTACTAACACAGATTTTTTCCAAAAAAAAAGAGTAAATATAAATTTTACAATGACGTACTATAAATGAATAGGTTCCTGTAGATGTGATGTATATGGAACTCACTAGAACCTTTAACATGATGGAATAAAACATTTAACTATTTAAAAAGAAAATTTTTGTTTTCTTTTATTTTTAAAATAGTTTAAATCTTTTTAAACTAAATATCCAAGTTAAACTTTTTTTATAATTCTAATCTGAATTCTATTACTATAAGAATGGAGTCATTCATGAAAACATTCTTACACTTTTTTGATGTTTTATATATTTATGAAATAAAAACAAATTGTCTGTAGTGGTGACTTATTATAACTTTCTGGTGATATAAATTTAACTATTAAGATTAATAATTTATCTAAACATCTAAAATTGTAAAAGTCAGTAAAAGATTTTATGATTTAGTGCAAAGTATCAGGTAATTTGTATTTTTGAGAAAATATTCATTGTTAATATAGTAATAAAAAATAATAAGTGTTTTTATTATTCTGTTAAGTCTATCTTTCCTAACAAATAAAATGAAAAACATTGGCATTTGTTTTAGTAGTAATGATATATTTTCAAAAATGGAAATATTATAATTTAAAATGGTTGTTATGTAAACAATTATATATTTATCTATTTTATATATTCATTTCAATAATTAGAAATTGTTATATTGTTTGGAATTTATATAAAAATATTATGCAGATAGATTGCATAACATAATGGAAAGATTGTTTAGCTATGCAGATGCACAATTAATTACCTTGAAAAAAGATTTTGTATGATATGATAGTTGTAAAAAAAAAGTAGGGTGAGGGAGATAACATAAATAGAACATAGATAATCAATTACAATTTATAGAATTATTACAATAATTTATTTTATATTAAAAGATACAATTATGATTGTCATAAAAATTCGGGCTTAATTAAAATATGTATGTTGTATAAGAAATTATTTTCAAATGTTAATATTTTTAATTTAAAACTTCATGATTTTGCATGTAAATATAAACTAATACATGGTTTATAAATATTGCAATACTGG
The DNA here is from genome assembly GCA_028023455.1 of Epiperipatus broadwayi. NCBI lineage: Eukaryota > Metazoa > Onychophora > Udeonychophora > Euonychophora > Peripatidae > Epiperipatus > Epiperipatus broadwayi. Next base: position 25,943 of record JAQFVV010014219.1, read on the forward strand.
AGCGATATTAATCCATTAGTACCTGCATAAGAAACATAAATTAATTAAATTGAAGGAAATAACTGATTATGTCAAAAGATATGATAAACCACAAAGATATCTATTAAAAAATTCAGATGTTTTTATATTATGTATTCTATAAAACATTCACTTTTGTCTATAAATTATTTGGATAATTAACTAAATTATTTTTACAGAATTATTTACAAATACTTTTATACGTTGAAAAATAATATGTATTCTAATGTAAAAAAAATAATAATTAGATATTAATTTCCTCATGCAAAAGTTAATAAATTCAAAAGATCAAAATATTGATAAAATAATTGAATTTATTTTGTTTATTTCACATAAAAGTACAGTGCTTTCACAATATTTTTTCAAATTATAAAAACTTGATAAAAATTTCTTAAAAATTAATTAGTTAATATAAATCATTTTGGTAATTTTATTTTTGAATACAATTTGCCTAAAAACCAGACTAACAGACCAATAACTCATTATTTTTATGTTGATTTTCTGATTTAATTTTTGCCAGAATACATGTCTCAATATTAAAAATTGTGTAGGAAAAGAAAAAGAATGGGTGTTAAATTTAATAAAATGCAAATTAAAGATGTTGATAATTAATAATTTAGAAATTGAAGAAAATGGGTGACAAATGAAAAAAATGAGATGTAGATCCATATAAAAAAAGCACTTGATAATAAATGAAAAAAAAATAATTAAAAAATTTATATTATTTGATTTTACTTGACAGAAGTAAATAATATTATGAAAAGAATTATTATAACCTGAACTCACAGGAATAGTGCATTATCAGATTAGAAAGTATACAAAAAGTGAAAAAAAATATAATGTAGCAAAACATATAAACAACAAGTGAAAATATATTAAAGGAAAAAAAATGGTTATATTTTATATAAGAAATGCTAAGAGTCAATTTTAAATATACAGTTGAAACAGAATTGTCAAAATAATTTTTAATAGATTAAAAGGGATAATATACAAATTGATTAAGGCAGATAATAAAAAAATGATATAAACATTCTAATGGAATATTACACATACAATAATTTGGGATTAAAATAGACAAACAAAAAATTTAATATATAAGGAGATATATATGAACAAATTAAAAATATTCTTCTCCTTTTTCTTTTTGAAAACTTTATTTTTCTTATTTCAATACTGAACACACACACACACACACACACACATATATATATATATATATATACATACTATATATTGGAGTTTGTATTATATATATATATATATATATATAATACAAACTCCAATATTTCAACTGTTTTATCTTGTTACAGTCATTTTCAAGAATCTGCAACAACATGAAATACATATTTAGAAATAAAACCTCAATTACATAAATACTTTCATCTTACTTCAACATAAACAGTAACAAACATATTAATCATACATAATTGTATTTTACACACACACACACACACACACATATATATATATATATATATATATATGCTAAGAAAATGAAAGACATGCTAAAAGCACCAGTATCGTAGCAGTAGCAGATTAACATAAATGTAAAAAATGCTAGACCAAAAAATGTAGTGCAAAAAAACCAAGTAAATAGAATAAATATTTGCATTTGCTATATAATTTATGTGGGTTTGTTCCAAAATTATCATGAAATTACTAGTAGAATGTAATTGTTTTAATCAAGCTAGAAAATTGTGATGAAAGGTTAGTATAATGAGATAAAAAAGAACTGAGAAATTAACAAATAAACAAAGTAGAATTAAAGGTTTTGTAATTACAATATATATTAATAGTAATTAATATATATATTAAAATAGTAATTTAGGACAAAATATTAATAATATATTGAATTTAATAGCAAAAAATTCGTATTGCTCATATCAGGAAAAAGCTTGTTCAATTAAACTTAATATATTTTTTTTCTTCATTTTATTGAAGGTTTTATGAATATTATTTGTTTATTCAGCAAATAAACAGTAAAATATTCTACTTCAATATATTTTATAAATAATTATAATTACAGTTATTACTCAATAAAATTCAATTTATCTTACAACCTGATGATTCTGTGCCATATTTTAAAACAGTATAACTAGATATTTGTTGTAAACCATAATTTATAATGCAGATTTTTATCTTTCACATTATAAAGGTCATCTGAGAATCTACATTTGCTTGATATAGAAAAACTTATATATGAAAAATATTTTTTCTTATCTCACACATTAAACTAGATCATGTTTTTAAGTTATTCTATTAGTCATTCTGTTCATCACAAACTCTTAATTGTCTTCTTTTTTAAATTCAAGTATAATCATTTGATCTTAATTACTTTCACTTTTTCTATATATTAATAATTTCTTTATTTGTAAATATATTTCTATTCAATTAATTATAGTAAAATTTGATTTATGATTCTTTATATAAAAAATAAGGTACTTTAGTATTAGTCCTGCTATGATGTATTATTTCAATAACATTTTCATCTGGTAATATGTATTCAAAATTTAAATTAATGATGTCATGACAACCAAAATACTTACCTGACTAACCCATGTCAATGATTAAAATATGTAAGTGGTGATCTGTGAAATTAAAAACCATGCTGCCTGTAAGATTTTGTGCTATAACATTATCCATGCACTGAGATTTTTGTCAGAGGTTTTTTATGAACACATTACATAGTTCAGTCTGCCATAGTGACTCTTATCATTTGTATTTTTTTTTTAAAAATTAAAAATACATTTCTAGTCAAATATTATTATGTTTATGTTTGTTTTTAATTTTTGTTATAAGTTTTAAAATCTGAAATATTTGTTGTTGTTTTTTTTACTGCCAGAAATATTTGTTTTTCTTTTAAAATAATGTTTAAAATATTACCTTAAAGTTACACTTCCCTACCTTAAAGTTACAGTTTGCCAGTTTTGTTTTTTGTTTTAGATTTAACATGTGATTTATGATTGTGCAAATTGCTGCAGTATGCAGGGAAGGATGTTTTTGATGACATGCAATTTCATCCAATAAATGCACAACTCATAAGTACCTGATTATTTAATTTTTTAATGTCTTTCTCCCTTTTTTCCATAATTAATACATGTCACTATTATTTTTTCATATTATATGTGCTATGACATATTACATCCAGTGATATATTATTCTAAGTTTGCAATATGTTTAAAATAATGCTTCCATGGTATCTGCAGACAAATTTTATCAATTAAATTTGTCTACACATACTTGGAGACAATATCTTAAACATCACAAAATTAGAGTAATACACCATCAAAGTAATATATCATAGCAGGATATGAAAGTACCAAAATTTATATCTAAAAATCAAAAAGCCATTGTAAATCACTAATATAAATACTAAAATAGTGTTTCATTAACAAGATAATAAAGAGATGGGCAGGATTAGCAATAGGGGCTTTAAATATAGTTACCTTTCTTAGAACAGAATCAAAACACACAAGAATTAAACTGTTAAATTAGTTTAAAATCTAAATTAATAGGTTCAACATACATTTATATGTTTGCATATAATACTATTAAATTGTGCTTTCACACTTCTAATGTAAAGCTATAACAACAAATTGAAAATTAAATTAAATGGCTGAGCACTTTCAAGAAGATATACTTCTCATATTCATAGCCAGTTATGATCCCTTCTTTGAAATCATTATATAAATAAATCTGATATGCAAATTATATGTAAATGAGTCACTAAGACCATCTTTTAGATATCACAAAACATGCATCCTTACGATTAATGGCGAAAGAGTCCTCTGCTATAAAGTATGCTTCTTTTACTTTTCACCTAACATCGTGTTGCTCAGTACAAACCAGTTTTGCAGATGTGGGTTTGAACACATATCCCGACAATTTTTGATACTGAGCAAAATCTGAAGTGCATTCTGGATCCGTATGTGTCTTATTGTATCTATACCTGCATTGTGATATCTCACCATAGTATGATGCCTTACATCCATTATGAGGGCATGCCACACTGTACACAGCCTGTGGGGTCTGATCAGAAGCTATAGTGTCCTTAGTGTTGTTAATAAGCCTATTAGTTGAATTAGGTGTATGAAAACTCAACGGAATTCCTTAGAAAACATCTTATAAAATGTTTTATGTAAAGAGTGCACGTAGGGCAGCAATATCCAAGGCCTGTTGTCTTCATCTCTGTGTTTTCCAATATTATTTACAAAACGTCTAATTTTGCTATATACTATATTGCACCTGTATTCTGATTTGATTAAGTTGTTAGTATAATTAATTAAGTTAGACCTTCTGTCTGCCTCAAACTTGCACAAATAGTAATTTCTGAAAAGAAATGAGGTCAATCCAGCTAACTTGTGAGTCATAGGTGTGTATGACTCAGGGTGAATCTGTCCACGAACTTCTGATGGCTTCATAATCATTGCATAATTAAGCATACTTCCTTCTCTGTGTACCTTGATATCTAAATATTTTCCCTCTTGCCCCATATCTTCCCATGTAATATTTAAATTTAATGCTGTGTTCGCTTGTATCCGATCTTTGATGTGCTCAACAATATTTACTGGAGCAGCAACAAATAAGTCGTCCACATATCTCGTATATATTATATTATTATCTACTATGTTGTATTCAGATAATACTTGTTTTTCGTAAAAAATTCAGATAGATGCTAGACATGATGCCGCTCATAGTGTATGCATAAAAATAACTGGTACAGACATTGATGTAAAATAAATAAAAAGAAAAAAATACATATTTATCATATTCACTCAATATATAAAAAAAAAAGTCACAAAATATATTTTATTTTATTTACTAATTATTTAAATGAAGAAAAAAGTAAAAATATTTATTTTCTTTCCTATGGGTTAACATTGTTTTAAATTCATTAAAAAGATAATTACTATAATTAAATACATTTTTTATGCAGAATAATATTAAATAAAATAATTATTTTATAATACTTCATTATTAAAAAATAAAAAAACTGATAATAAATTGTTTAGATAAAAAATGTAGAAGTTAGTAAAATTTATTTGGGTATTAAAGAAGAAAAAATGTCTTAATTAAGAATTCATGTCATAGTTATATAAAACTCAATGAAAATAGTTCTTTTATGAATTTGGTTTGATTAATTAACAAAAACCTCTTCTGGATTAATTTATATTTATGGAATAATTAAAATATTTATTTCCAACGAATAATACAGTTTTTAGAAAAACCTAGATAAATGACTAAATAAGAAAATAAAAAAAAGGTACAGTCAATTTCTAGCTTGTGAAGAAAGCATACCTGTCTAATGTCTTTTCTAATTATTAATGTAATGGTTTATTATAACAACAGCCAAGGAGGATAAAAAAACTTTAATTTCCCAAGTTTCTTAATCCGAAGAAAAAATTACCTATATTAAATTATAATGCTTGTGACAATAAAAAATTGATAAATTTTATACTAACAATCATAAACTTATTTTAAATCAATAAAATTCAATTATCAACTTAACAAAAGACTGATATACTTCTACTATTGACATATGATAAAAAAAACTTAACTCATCCACATAAAAAATTAATTATAAATATATAAAATATTATATTAATATTAAATTATTCCATGATCATAAAGTCATCTAATAATTAAGTCTAACAACAACTATTTTACAATAAGCGTACGTTTCTAACATAAAACTGAATAATGCTTAGCTTACTGAGTGTGATTAAAGTTCTCATATATTACCATAAACCTTTTGTGCTGCAGGCTTTTGTATCCAATGGTTCAGTTGAATGATTATGTGTGTTTATTTGAAGATATATGTTGTTTATTTCTTCTCATTTGTAGTTAGAGTAAAAGAAATGTTTCAGTGTGGAGATTGTTGATCAACAATTTCATCAGGTCAATCTCATTATAGGCTTATATCATACCGATGAATGGAGTTATGTTTGAAGATAAAAGTTCATCACTGAGTAAATGCTTTAGTCACATATACTAATAAGTCTTTATTAAAAGTGATTCATGGAAGACCTTTATGCTCTCATATCAAAACACATTAGATTGACCTATATAAGTAAATTTAGGTTCAAAGACAATATAACCATTCTTATCTTTTCAAAGTCTCTAACTTATGATTTGGTTTGAGAACATTCTTTTTTGTACAACAAAACATTGTTGAGTTATTAAAAACATTACAGTTTATGTGTATAGAATGTAAATTCCTTCTGATGAAAATTAATTAAATTTAATAAAAATAATGTTAGAAGATTTTTATCAGCTTCTAAAATATTTATATATGTGGGTAGTGCTGTGTATTTAAAAAGTGATTATTTTGTGCATATTTGTTTAAAATATTTAAAATACACTTAATATTTACATGATCATTGAGTATCTTCTGGTGTAAATAACAACTTATCCAGTTGCCAAATGTTAGAGCTTGGAAGTCTTTTGTTGTAATTTAAACAAACTTAATTTTTTTCTTAGATAGTGAACCTTAGTAAATCTACTCATAAGTTAATTTGTAAATAAAGAACCAGTTATTCTTAATTAGAAATAATCAACAATCATTAAATTTCCCATTTACTGGGAATTGATTCCCAGGATATTTTTTATTTTTGACTGCTTTTCTATATATTGATTAGGATTTTTCCCTACAGTGGGATATTGAAGTTTATTATAATTTTTGCCTATAACCTCTTATTTAAAAAGTCACATTAAAAAGAAAAATGATAAATCTGGTTGTTCTTAATATTTTTAATTATATTTGAATTAATTAGATTGAAATTAAATTTTTTGAAAACCCTGTTTTAATCTTAAAATAAACATAAAATTATAGATATTTAATTTTATCAGAAATTATAAAGACTATTTTAACTTATTCTTAGTTAATAAATTAATAAAGTAACAATGATGACATTCACTGGGATTAATTTTATTGGCTGAGTGAGGTAAAACTCCAAACTTCTAATTGGTCAACTCACAAACTCAAGTGTCAAAATATATTCATCTTTTAATATTATATTCACTTTAGTTTCATTTGTAAAAAGTATATTAATAATTAGTCAAGTTAGGAAAGTGAATGAAAGTTTTTCAAAAATAAATTTTTATTTATAATTAAAAAAATATTCAATAACGGCAAATCTTAAAATGAACTTAGTAACCAACTAAAAAGTGTTGCTGACATTGTTGTGATGACAGTGATTTTTTTGTCAATTTTACGTTGCTGAAAAATAAATAATTTTTGCTAAAGTCTGAACTATTGTTCTAAAATAATTTTATTTTTAGCATATTTTATAAAAATAATTTATAATTTGTCAAAAAATGCTGTTAAAGTGGTCTAAAACATTCGTTTATCATTTTTGAAACTCTTCAGTTATTGATAACCATTTTCTTTGTTGTCGAAATGTAACGGCCAATAAGATTCAAGAAGAGATCTTCCACTTCATTTGTTAGACCTTTAATGACAGTTTTATTGATTTTTTTACTTGTAAAATAATTCAAGAGAAGGCAGAATCTTACGGAACTTTATTTAACCTTTAAAAAGAGCGCAAAATCGTAATTTTAATGTTAAAAATAAGGAAAATATATTATTAAAAGCAAAATTTTGAGTTAACTCGAACTTAGCTATAAGAGTGAGAATTTTTTGTTTTGCTGCAGAATTTTACCCTAATTTTACATTGGTAAAAATACTTTTTTTTTTGTTTCCAACTTCTATCTTTTTAATTAGAAGTAAATATTTTTATAAAGATTTGTTTACACCGTCAACCTTAATAATCCTAAAAGCATATTTATAAATTTATAATTCTAAATAATAACAATCAACCTTCAAGCAATCAACAATCTCAATCTGAAATCAAAGCAACCTCAATAAACAATAAAGGTGCTACACAGTACCAACTTTAGCTGTGGTCTAATACTTTTAAATACATGAATATTTTGACATGACATTATTTAACTTTTTCACTCCAACAGAAATCTGTCACTCTGACAAGCTGCAATAGCAAAGAAAAAAAATGAATATTTGCTTATAAAGTATATTTATATGCAAAAAAATTGAACACTTAAAATGATAGTGCCATTTTTTTTTTGATAAAAGGGTCTCAACATTTTTCGAGGACTGAGCAGATTTTGTTAAAAAAACATTAAAGAAAATTTATCATTAAAATAAAGACTAACAATAAAATTTCTAAACTAAAAAATTGAATATAGTGCCAAAATAATTTGATTGTTATGTACTATTTTATCTAAAATACTTAGATAACTTCAGTCATTGTAAATCTGTGTCCATGTATATAATTAATGATTTAGTGTCAATTCTATGTAATTATTCAAGCAACTTGGTTTGGATTAAAATATAAAGGTATTCTTCAATTTCAGCTACAAGTTTGATAATAAAAAACAATGACAGCTTATGAATTTAATTGCAATGTAATACAAAAGACTTAAGAGCATTTAATTCAAGAGAGGGCAGAATCTTACTATACATTTTAAGTTTTAAAATGACTGTAAATTCACTATGTTACCATAAAAATTGACAGTTTTAGAGTGACTTGAATCCATGAATAAAAATTTTCAGTTGATACACCTTAAAGATATTAAAAAGTAGCTATTTTCAAAATTGATAGCAAAGATTTAAAGAACACTTTCAAATTTTATTAAATTAAATATAATGTTGTATCTGTTCACAATACTTATATACTTAAGAGATGGATAATAAAGATAGTAATGGTAGATGTTTATAGTCTGAAAGGTATATACTTACAATATTAAGAGTATCGAGAGTTCTCCTCCTTAAATTATTTAAATATTGCTCTGTATTTTAATATTTTATTATTTTTGCTTACCCCTGCATTTCTTTTTATTGTTGCATATGATATTTGTATTTTTTCTAAATCTGCTGAGCTTGGCTTATGACATTATTTAAATTACATGTTATCATTGTTTTTTTGTGATTACTGATTTGATGAGTATTAGCATCATCATGTTTTCTTCTCTAACTTACAATTTGGTTACCAATATGTTGGCCTATAATCAGTTGCAAGTACTGACTGATTGTCCTGGATAAGCATTGGGTTATTTTATAAATTTATTTTCTCATTTGTGGTTATTTTTTTTAGGTATATGTATATATATTGAAGCAGTCAATCTTAGCTTAAGATTAAGATTCATGTTTCCACCTACTAACCTGTATTCAAACCCTATTTTCCATCCCACTCCTTTTTTGTGTATATATATATATATATATATATATACACAAAAATATATATATATATATATATCTATATATATATATATGAGATGCACACCTAAATTATAAAATTTTAATGTTTCAGTAACATTTTTTAAAATTATTATTAATTTTTTTTTTTGATTTTTTAAAATATTTTATTATATGTCATTTATACAACTTTTTCTTTTAAAGTATTTTTTTTCTCTCTCTATTAAACTGTATTTTATAAAATCCAAGATGGAAGACGTACTGTTAATTGCCCCAAAATAATTAAAGGGTTGGAAATACTATTGTTTTAATCTGGGGAAGGTATTTTTAATTAAAGTTATTACTTAAAATGGGATTAAAATTAAAGATTTTCTTTTGTTATAAACATTTTTGTCGAATCTATTTCTAATCTGGAAATAGATTTGAATTTATTTCAAAAACAATGAACTAAGTAATTAAAAGCATTCCAGAAATACCTGGATAGAGTATAAAATGGACAAATTTTTAATCAAGAGAGATAAGCTACTATTGAGAGAACTGTATTGTTAACATATTATACTCATTGTTGTGAAACTTAAAATGATGTAGTAATAAGTCCACCACCCTTGTTGGCCCTGTTGGGTAATCATATTCCATGGCCATACCATTCTGCTGCCCAAGGGTAAAGTAAAAGCCCAACCTAAGAAATTTAGAATGCTAATAGAAGCTTGCTGCCACCGAAGAACTTGAATTTCAATTGCCATGCACGTGCCATACTAAATTGGACTCTTAAAATTGTAAGGTAACTTTTCAAGCCATCACCTCAAACTAAATCTAGTCTAACTAATCTCATCAAGATTTCTTTCATAACTGATTTATCTTTATGTAAAATGCAATTTGCTCTTAAATACTTTCTATAAATCTAATTTTCTCTCATATGCTCTAACTTTCTTTAACTTTGGTGCAGTCAATAATTTTCTATTTATTTATTACTTGACTTTATATGTATACTTTTATTATTAATATGCCAATCTTAAGCAATCTGATGAGTTAAATTTCTAAAATCTTTTTTTTCTTTTTAAGTAAACCTTCATGACTCAGGGTTATTAACATCCCCTTAAAATATAATGCATTATTAATTAATACACTTATCAGATTGTTTTTACATCAACATTTTGTTTATGCTTTAGTGTAAAAATTTATTTGTTTAACTCTGAATTTTCTACCTGGGGTGAATCCAGAACTCAAGCTAATTAACACTTTGAAACCTTATTTATTTTATCAATGTTATTCAATTCTGAAAAGGTGACCGATTATTTGTTTTCTATATAACTGCTAGTCTTTTCTACTTATTCTTAAAATATCAAATACAGTACTTAAATATTCCAGTTATTATAAAATCAACAAAGGTGGGATTGATTTATTTTAAATAGCAGAAAAGGAGGGGGGCAAATTTTAATGTATATTTTATTGATTTGAAATCTAAATCTTTCTCTCTCTCTCTCTCTCTCTCTCTCTATATATATATATATATATATATATATATATAGAGAGAGAGAGAGAGAGAAATATAAATCACGATATATATATTCTAGTGGCATAGCATCTTATTTATATAAATTATGGCATTCAAACTAGGATCATTTATTTTTAAAGCAGTAAATCTTATTCAATGTTGTTAGTGACATTTACCCGTACTGTGTTACTGATATTTGGCCTTATCTTTGTGATTATATATATATATATATATATATATATATATATATATATATATATATATATGCTTCTTAATCTGGAGGTTACGACAAGTTCAAACCTATAGATTTCTTTTCAAGCCTTGTTCTGAGGATAGTTAATCTTCCCAGGACCATTTATGTCATATAAAATGCCTCTGGCGGTGATTCCTGTAAGTTTGGCACATGCTATGCATATCCAATTTTTTCATAAAAAAAGGCCTAAACATCGCTGATGTCCACGGCATGCCTATCTACTTCATCTTTCATTCAGAAGCACGACAATTCCTGTTATTTTTTGGTTACTATGTCAGCACCACAAACTTCTTCCTATTATTATTTGTTTTGCTTCATGACCCAGTTTTAATGCTTTAATATTAAACTTGTGCTCTGCTTATATATATATATATATATATATATATATATATAATGCTGAGTATCACTACTAGTCTTATTAATTAAATTTATTTCAAACTGATATAGTTCCACCATCATAATGTATTACTATATTTAAGAGTATTTCCCTAGGGGAAAATAGAGCATTCTTCTTACCAGCACTAATTTAGAGAATTTTCATTAAATATTTTGTCATATAATCAAATGTAATTTTCAAATGTGTTTTACATATTTTCATGACCATAATGGTGTGAAAATAGTTTTTCTTATATATATAATGAATCTCGGAATACTCCCTGAAATCATATGTTAGTCACCATGTTTCAGTACCGTAAATAAAAGCTTTAATAGCAATTTTTTTGTAACTTCTTTCTAATAATCGATTGGCATCTTAATATTGGACTCACCAAAGATGTGTGTTTATGTATAACATATATTATTTAATTAATAAAAGAGCATATGAGAAATAATAGCGTGAATGACAATATATAATTATCTATCATTTGGTAGACCATTTGCTCATTCATGCACATACTAATGTATACAATTAAGTCATAGTGTATAATAATTTGTCATTATATTAAACTAATTTTTATTATCCAACTTGTCTGAATAGTTCGAATTCCTTTTCTCCACTTCCAAACATACAGCCATGCTTATATATATTTTAGTTTAGTCATAGTAATAGATGTCTAATTGTTTTCTCCACTCTGCTAGTCAGCCAGATTTAAAATTAATTCTCACATGCCATCATTGTTATGTTATCCATTAGGTGTTTGATATGGGACTTAGAGAGTGGGTTCGAAATCAGGCTGGTTCCTGACCTAAATCTCAGGCTTGACTGGGTTTGAAGTACATTTTGTGAGTTCCAACTCATGTTAGATGGATAAACATGTTTTGACCGATATAATATATATATATGGCTGCAAAAAAGAGTTTGCTATTAGCTGAAAGAAGAGCCTTTGAGTCCTCTTAGAGGCCTTAAAGAAATCAAGCAGGTCAAATTCCTAATGCCCACTCCATACATTCCTGTAATTGCAGCTTTTATTATTATGTGATTATTAATATAGTATATGAACATGGATGAGCTGCTCACCAACATGTATTATCCAGTGTGATGAGTTTATTGGCTTTTTATCTCTGAGTTTAACCTTATACCCAGGAGGCTGAAAAGTCACCAACTAAGGCAGTGGTTGGATGGCTGAAGGCGAGGATGCTAATAATCCCCTGATTGCCTTGCACTAAGAAGCCCCTGATTGCAGACCCAGGCTGCCATTTGATGATGACTTTTTGTTTAGGTACTTACAACTGCAGATCACTTTCAAGTAAAAAAAAAGATTGCAAGAATTAGAACTATCTTATATTAAATGGGACATTATTGGACTTTTGTGAAGTTAGAAGAAAAAGTGAAGAGACAATTGATTTAAAAAGTGGACATGTACTCTATTATAAAGGAACAAATATTGGAAATACAAGTGAAGTAGGATTCATTATAAATAAAGAGTGGAAGAACAACATTGTGGAGACTGATGGTGTATGGGATAGAGTGGCAAGATTAGTCATACAACTTAATAGCAGATATCAAATGCAGATAATTCAGGATTATGCCCCAACAAGTTCTCATAGCAATAAAGTAGTAGAAATTTTTTATATAGATGTACAAAATTGTTATGGTAGGTTTTAATGCTGGAATTGATAAACAAATTAAAGATGAAAGTGCTGTAAGAAATTTTTGGTTACGGTTATAGAATTGAAAGAGGACATGGACTTTTTGAGTTTGCAAAAAAAGAAGAACTTTATATTATGAATTCCTTTTTTTTTTAAAAAAAAATGTTAAAAAAAAATGAACATGAAAGCATCCAAATGAAGATACAGCAGAATTGGATTATATTTTAACTAACAGAAAATACATATTTCAGGATTGTAATGTTCTTAATAAATTTAACACAGGAAGTGATCATCAATTAGTAAGATGTAAGAGATATGTGTTAATGCAAAACTAGAGAGACATAAATTATTAAGAAAAACAATATTTACAGTTGATATTCCTAATCTTCAGAAACATTCTAATGAATTTAAATTAGAACTTACAAATCGGTTTCAAGTGTTAGTAGATTTTGTTCACGATTCAGATTTGAATGAAATTAATATGAAAATAACTGATACACTTGTAAAAACTGCAACAAAGATAGCTAGTAAAAAAGCAGCAATTGCCCAATAAAACTTCTACTGAGACTAGAGAATTTATAAAGAAAAGAATGAATATGAAGATGTACAAAAATGATGCATTAAAAATATTTGAATATCTCGAATTTTGTAAAATGGTGTGGAAAACAGTTGAAAATGATATAAGAAAATATAACTGTGAACTAGCCAGGAAAGCTGTAGAAGAGAATAAAAGTCTCAAGAGTGTAAAACAACATTTTGGTATTGGTAGGAAATTTATATCTGCAATAAGAAAAAAGGTGGAATTATTACTAAAAAGAAAGATGACATCATGAAATGGGTAGAAGACTTTTATCAAGAATTATATAGTAATAAAGAACAAGTACCTCCTATATTTATTACATCTTTTGCATTGCCCAGAATTTTAAATGAAAAAGTGAGACATGCAATTAAATATATGAAGAAAGAAAAGATTTCAGGTAATTATTAAATTATAATTGATATATTAAAAGAAGCAGGTGAAGAAATAAAATTTTTTTTTAGCAAATGTCTAAATGATAAAGATATACAAGATAATTGGAAGAATGCAATATTAATATTTAAAAAAGGTGATAAAATAGATAGTAGAAATTACAGACCTATCAGCCTTTTACCAGTTTTATACAAAATTTTTACCAAGATAATCACAACTTGTCTACAGAGAACATTGGATTTCCACCAACCAAGAGAACAAGCTGGATTAACAACTGGTTTTAGTACAGTAGATCATATCCAGGTATTGCGAGAAGTTATAGAAAGGACAAATGAATATAAGTTGTAATTATGGTTTGGATTTGTAGATTATGAAAAGACATTTGATTCTATAAATATTTCTTCAGTAATTAAAGCATTGGATCATGCCCGGTATAGATCCAGGATATTGTCATATTTTAAAGAATATTTATAAAAATGCAACAGCAACAATTACATTACATACATAATAATACTGGGAAAATCAACATTGAGAAGGGTATAAGACAGGGTGACCCCATATCTCCAAAACATTTTACAGCAGTGCTGCAAGAAGTATTTATGAATTAAAATGGAAAGCTAAATGTGTGAAAGTAAATGGAGATTATTTAAGTCATTTAGATTTTGCAGATGATGTAGTTGTTTTTGCAAATAATGCTTTAGACTGCAGGAAATGTTGCAGAAATTATCAGATGAAAGTAGAAAAGTAGAACTAAAGCCAAATGTTAAAAAGGCTAAAGTAATGTTTAATGTATTTTCTCAAAATATGAAAATAAAGATCGATTATGATGAGTTAAAAGAAGTTAACAGTTACAAATACCTTGGTAAAATTATTAATACAGATGGAAACTTAATGGATGAAATTAATCATAGAATTAAACTTGGTTGGAGTGTTTTTCATAGAAATAACTTGATACTAAAAGAAATATGCCTATGTGTTTGAAAAGGTAGGTTTTTAATAAATGTGTTTTACCAGTTCTTACTTATGGATCTGCAACTTGGACACTTAATAGAAGAGCAATACAGATTCTTCAGACCACTCAAAGAAGTATGGAGAGATGCATGTTGGGAGTAATGAGAAGAGATCGATAGTGCAATATATGGATAAGAGAACAAACAGGTATTACTGACCTCATTGAAAAAGTTAAAAGACTGAAGTGGAGTTGGGCTGGACATATTCCTAGAAGAGATGATAATAGATGGAGAATTGAAATCCTAAACTGTATTCCAAGACATTTAAAAGACTCAGAAAGAGACCACATGTAAGATGGATGAATGAAATAAGAGTGTGTGCAGGGGTGATATGGAGAAGAGAAGCTAAAGATCGGAGAAGATGGATTAAACTTGGAAAGACCTTTATCCTGCAGTGGATTGATACTGGTTGATGATAAATATATATATATAATGAAACTTAAATATATTCCAAACAACAGTAAACAATTTATAATACAATATAAATAAAAACTCAATAAAAACTCATAAAGATATATTTTTGATTATATTCATAATCATTTTCAACTCAACTTTCAAAATGGAATCATCTATTACCAACCGGAAACACATGTCGATTTAAATATCCCTCAATTCATTAATCCTAACATTTGCTGACTGTCTGTTTATTATCGATAACATTTTCTGACTGTCTGTTTATTATTGTTTATTATCGATAATAAACAGACAGTCAGCAAATGTTAGGATTAATGAATTGTGGGATATTTAAATCGACATGTGTTTCCAGTTGGTAATAGATGATTCCATTTTGAAAGTTGAGTTGAAAATGATTATGAATATAATCGAAAATATTTCTTTATGAGTTTTTATTGAGTTTTTATTTAAATTGTATTATAAATTGTTTACCGTTGTTTGGAATATATTTAAGTTTCGTTATTGTATTACTGATATTAGCAGACATTTATTTTGTTTATATATATATATATATATATATATATATATATATATATATATATATATATATATATATATATATATATATATATATATATATATATATATATATATATAATTAAAAATAAAAATATGAATGGCTTGGGAGAAAATGAGCTAAATAAACCACTATACTTTTAATCAGGTATTATATAAGTTTGTATAAGTGGGTATATGGTCTACCTGGGCACCAATAGGCTATCTAAACCTAGATAAAGTTACATTATATACCTATTTATAAATGTATTTGGTTTAAACCCATCTGGTACATTATTTATAAGAGCATTAGAATTTTGTATTTTAGAAACCATATCACAAATGCACTAACATTAAGGAAAATAAAACATTTTTATTATTTTTTGTTATGCAGATAAATTATCAGACAAAATTATTATATAAGATTTTAATATCAAAGTGCATATTTAACACTCTCATAAGTTCTACTAGCTCATATTAAATCCTATTGATTTATTGATGGCATTCACTAAATCTTGAATGAATTTGATGGTTTTCAATGGTAGTCATTATCTCTAATGATGGCTCACTTCTAATAAACAAATACAGTTAAAACCATTATTCATATGGCCATTAAACACATTTATTTTGATTATTTATTAACAAGATGATGATGATACTTCCATCCACAGCATTAGAACTAACTCACAATATAAATTAATCTTTTATCAACTTATAATTATTTATGTAAAACATTATTATATTTAAATTATGTCTTAATGATTGATATTCATCAGCAATGATGATGGTCATAACTAATCTCACAAGACAATGATTAACCCTTAAGAAATATACATGCTTCTTTTAATAAAACAAATTAACATTTATTACTGATCAATCATTAATAATACAGATAGAAAATTCACATAATTAATAATGAGTAATTGTTTACATTTAAATAATAATAATAATAATAATAATAATAATAATAATAATAATAATAATAATAATAATAATAATAATAATAATAATAATAATAATAATAATAATAATAATAATAATAATAATAATAATAATAATAATAATAATAATAATAATAATAATAATAATACTAATAATACCAAAGATCTTCCCCCTTTTCCTTAATGACATGTATTCAATGTTCATATCATATAGTGTGATGTGTGTGCATTAATTTCTCTAGTGGGTAAATAACAAATATCATACCCTAAAACATGTTATTTAAAAACACTATATGCACGCACATTCTCATATATTGTTTATAACATATATATTTTCATCTTTATAAATTTAAACATAATATTAAACAGAGAAATGAGTAGAGAAACATTAATCAGAACATAGAGATAAGAGCATTTAAAGAAAACAGCTTCAAATTACCTATCTGATTTTTTACCATTTTAGATCATTAATTATATTAAAAATCCATCTCTCCTAATGCTAAATTTCTATGATTTTTAACATTCATGCTCAACAAATATACATTTAAGCATAATTACATTAATAGGTGTGTGTATATATGTGTCAAATTCCATTATGAATAAAAACTATTAAATACAATAAAACAAGATTTCATAATGTTTTAATCAATATACAATAAATACATTTTATAAAAATAAAATACACTTATAAATGGTGACATGTAATAATCTAAGAATACATATTGCATCAATAGAGCACTATTTATTATTATTATTATTGAAAATCTTCTCTAATTGATTCTCATTTTAAAATTCAAAGATTTAAAGAGAGAGATAAATGGATTTACTAATAAAAATATTTGTTAATAGTCACTAATAAAAAATATAATTAAAATTCATATTACCTGTTCTTCTTTTACATTCGAGGCACAGACAGTTTCAAAGAGTCCAATGATTTTAAAGTCAGGTTGTTGAAGGTTTAAAATTTGAAAGCAGCCACACCAATATGTAACATGCATAGAATTAGCAATTGC
Organism: Epiperipatus broadwayi; assembly: GCA_028023455.1. Lineage (NCBI taxonomy): Eukaryota > Metazoa > Onychophora > Udeonychophora > Euonychophora > Peripatidae > Epiperipatus > Epiperipatus broadwayi. The sequence continues at coordinate 43,833 of JAQFVV010014219.1, forward strand.
TGTGGTTTACTGAAACAGTCCTATTTTTGCTTGGGCTTGTAATTCTTTTTACTGAAATGATGAAATAACTTGCTTCTATAAGGATCATTTAGCACTAAAATAGTTTCTTCATTTCTTCTGGGTATAATTACTTTTAATAAACAGATGGATATTTCTGCTTTTCATATATTTTAGGATTTTTTTAGCTTTGAGCTTTAATTCAAATTCAGAAAATGGCATGGTTTCACAATTTCAGCATTTTTCTTTTTAGCTACATTTAGATTTCACTGCACAGGTGAGGCAATAAGTTTCTTCTATCATATTTAGCAATCAGCTATAAGATGTTTTAAATACTTTAAATTTAGACTCCTCCTAATTTGCATAAGTTTTTTGAGGCCAAAGGAAGCCTACCACAAAATATTTTTCTAGTCTGCCATCAGGCTATAGAAACTTTCAAATATATAAAAAATAATGCTGTTTTCTGACAAGCAACAACATTTATTTTCCCCTCTTCTTTTGTCTTTTTGTCTTTTATATATGTGCTTGGTCTGATGTTATCACACATATTTTTGTTACAAAAAACATCTGATAAGTTATAAAAGTATTCCATTAGTGGACTGTTTTAAATCTTTTCTGTGAATTGACAATTTTTTTCTAAATTTATTGTCTAGCAAGAAATCCAAAATGATCTAGCTTTATGGCCTGGACTTTATCATGATGATACTTTGTCTTTATCCTTCCACATGACCCCCTGACTCAACCTTGACCATTTGATCTCTTTCTCATTAACCTTTAACATCAGTCTATAAGGTCAAGTGAAACTCTAACTCTTTAAGACAAAACAAGATAAATTGACCCTAAATAATATAACTTTTTATAAAAAATTTATAAAATGATTTAAATAAAAACTATTCTTTTAATATGTCTGTAACTGTCTCTAGGTTTATGTCTGCAAATACAGGCACACACTCATTCATACAAATATGTAAAACTTGCCTATTACAAAATAATCTAAATGATTTAAAAAAGCCATAAATTAAAATTCATAAAATAAATCAGCAAACTATTAGAATTAAAGTATGATTAAAGAAAGAATATTAGAATCTATTAAGTATAAATTAATTTTAAAGAAGGTTAATAAGCAAAATCAGAAAAATGTCTAATTGAATAGTTTGTGTTTACAGACAACTATTTATATGTGCCTTAAAATTCTAACTTTTAAGTACAACTATTA
>JAQFVV010014220.1:0-44976 GCA_028023455.1 Epiperipatus broadwayi
CTACACGACATGATAAATAACATTCGTGTGTGTGTGGTTTGTGGATTTATATTAGCTCAATTTAAAAGTTTCAATTGCGTGTATATTTTCTTTAAATTTTAATTTTGCAAATTATACAAAGTCATTTAAAAATGCTGATCAAAAGTCACATTCCTTTGATTTTGAACACTGTACCAGTAAAAATCACCAGGCTTAATCACACACAGTAATCCGAATTCAAACCCAGTCCACGTCTAGGAATAAATTCCAAAATGCAAACTAAATTCAAACCCAAAACCCTGGCATGACCCACCGATGACAACATTACAACGGTACTGGGTTTTCCCTTTACTAGCTCATCAAAAAAACACAGACTAAATGACCTACAATCAGCTATTTCATAGATACCTTATAGTCGGGATATTGGTACGGCTAATAATTTAATGTATATATTTAAGTTGTCGATACAGACAGCAGGATTGACTAGATTTCGAGAGTAATAATGTGAGAGAGACAAAATTAGGTTAGATAAATTTTTAATAAATTATTGAAAGCATTGAATAATATTATTTACAGGTACGGTAAAACTCTCATATGTATTTTATAATAAATTGCTGCTAGTCATCAATAATCGGGTTGTACTGATTAACAAACTCATGCCAATATTTATGTATTTAAATGGTTGTACAGGTTGATATGAGAATCAGAGTAATTGGAGCACTTAAAATATTTAACTACTAGTTTATATTAAGTTGTTTTATTTTAATAGATTCAAACCATTGCGTATACGGATAAATGGGAGGCGGTTTTATATAAAAATATAATATATAATACTGATGTACTGAAGCAGTCGGATCTGAGTTCGATCCTAGCTTCATGTTATTTACCCTAATACTAACTTTAAATTTCCGATGCAATGAGGCTTTATACGTTCAATCCACGCTAATTTCCATAATGAATAACTTGTTTCAAATACGTAGTAAAATTAATTAGTTTAGTTTAAATTGGATCAATTCTCTAAATAAATTCATGATAAAATGTTCATGAATTTACATATATTAAATTGCCTGGATTGTGCGTATATATGTTTGTAAATATTAAATATATATAATTGTTCGAAAGTTTCATTGCGTCGGGAATACTTGTTTTTTTTTACTTTTAAATAATTTGTAAAGTTTTGCGATTAAAAGCTACATTCCTTCCAAAGGCTTTCAAATTCTCAAAAACAATAGTAAAGTTTTATTAATAAAAAAAAGATAAGAATTCAATTTTTAATTAAAATCATTTCAGACTTTAAGAATTCATTTTCTAATTAGGAAAGGAATTCAAAAATTAGTTTGAAAGCCTTATCGAAGGAATGTTTCTGAAAACAACTAATTATAAAAAAAAAACCAGATTGATAATAAAATGAGCGCTAGCCGGAGGCATCAGTGAACAGTAGATATATAGCCCTGAAAAGTAAAGAAAAAAAGACTAGCTTTGTTGTAGAGTAGTGCAGTGAACTCTGTGCGTATAAAAATTGTATTTCATCATGATAGAGGGCTAGAACATCAGGGATCTGGCTACGGTTCCTAAAGTCCCGAGGAATCTTCACTGGAGCTGCTGAACCGTTTTCCGGATCGATCATTCTGCTAAAATAATGAAAGCTACTAAAATACTACTCCAGTAGTTAACCAATGATGCCTACGTTTCAACAACTTGGAGGAGTAACTTAAGGACAAGCACGGAATGGTAATATGAACGTTAAACTTTCTGGCCAGTTCGAACTTTATTTTATACTCCTTCTTTTTAAGAGCTCTTTTATTCTTTAATGTAAATCTTTGTAACACCTTTTATTCATGCTACTGTAAATTTATCTCGTAATTCTTTAAATCTTTAGTCTTTAAACTTTTTCTTTTCTTACCTGGCGGTTCGTTTAATATATATATGTTAGTGTGCTTTATTAATGTCGTATTTAAAATTATATGCCAATAATTTTTCGACTCGATGAGCTCCTTGGTTCTATTTGCCTCACGCAAATAATATAATATAAATTTTAAATAGTTATTCTCGCCCATTAGAACTAAATTTATAAGTTCTATTAATCATCGAGTCGAAAGAAAATATTATACGTTTACTATTTTTATAATTAGCTAATCATAAAGTATTTGCTCCGTTTTTCACCTATGTCCCCAGCTCCTAAGTTACAAGTGTTTATATACTCACGTAATGTTAAAATGTTATTTCTTGCCTCACTAATATTGATCTATAAATCCCTATATATATATTTAAAATGTTTTGCAAAAAGGCCGATAAAGGGTTAAATGTATTTTAATTCCACTTTTGTTATTTTATATTAATATTCAGGAAGGGCACGATATTAGGGCATAATTAATATAGTTTATAAATGTTTTAAAATAGTTCGATAAAAGCTCGTTTGACTTTAATTAATTGGTCAAGTCATCACGTAGAGCATTCTACATGGGTTTTATTTTTCAACGATGACTATCAAGTCATCATCATCAAATGTTGCTGACGTAGGGCCATCTTCCGCTCCGTTAGGCTGGTCGGTGATCATATTCTCTTATTTAAATTTCTCGAGGAAGAAAGTACTTCCTTTCCGATTCATTAGTCAAAGGGCATAAGACTTGCCAAATGCAAGCCGCCATAGGACTTCGATCATCGACTAGTGATCATCTTTCAATTTTACTCTCTGCCTTGTAATTCGTCAGTACCATTGCATCTTTGTTCCGGTAAAACCCGCTCCGCGCTCGTAATTCGTGATGAAGTGATTTAAATTAAAGTCGAACCAATTCTCAAATATATTTAGTTTAAATCCGTTTTCAAATCAAGATTAAAGTTATGCCTTAAAATACGTTTTGCTCTTCATGAATAGATTTCCGAATGTGAAAATAAATCTCACATTCCACCGTAATAAAATTAGAACAATCATTTCCGTTCTTAATGAATACCTTTATCTGCCTTTATATTTCTCATTGGGGGCATAGACATAGAATCCCATGTTGTGTAATTTTTGTTGGCATATGATAAGGACCGCCACTCTTATTATATTTATAAATTATTTAAAGACTAGAGGTAACTAATGCAATCTATATTTTATTGAACAAAACAAATTATTATTCTTATTAAATATTTCTAACATACTTGGTTTCTTAGTTCATCATTCTTTTTATAATTATTTAAATGTTAATACCCGCTGTCTGTGTTGGCAACCCGAACATACATATGATTCGATTTGAAAGTAGTCAAAGTTAATTGATATTCGTGTCAGTAAAGGGTCTCTAGTCCTCACCAACCATTGAGCTAGTTCTTGGCGCATGGCACTGTGCCGTCGATTTCTGCTATCTGAGCCGTTGAGTTGGGTTTGAATTCAGTTTTGGTTCAGCTGAGTTTGAATCCGATTTTATGTGCGGTGGTGGTGGTTTTTGACCGGCACAGTACTGATGGTTGCAGGGATTAAGGTATACTACAAATAATAACTTGCGGTGCATTGACGGAATACCGGGCAGCTTGTACTTTGACAAGTCTTAATGCCCCCAAGTAGATCCGGGACACTACAACCAGCCGGGCTCATTTTCGAACCCCGGTGATCCAAGAGATTACCTGGAGAAGAATTTCTTTCTCTCCATGTGGTAGTAAAACGAGACGCCAACTTAAGCGAAGGTAAAGGCATTGCCACAGTAACATCGAGGAAGGGTGGTCGGAAGTGGATTTTAAAACGAAATTATATAAAACCCTTTCTCTCCGAAACATTTTCTACGCAACAGTCCGATATAACTATTCAATAAAACTGGCGAAATCAAACGATCGCAAAAGTAATCATTAATTAATTTGCTCTGAAACCCATAACTCCCCAGATTGTTCGGAAGGTAATAATAGCAAACATATTCACTTATTATTCTTACTCCGTAATAATATATAAAAAATTATAATAAAATTTTAGACTATTTTAAGTATTGAGATTTGGAGTATAGATTAAAATATTATAACGAAGTAAAAGAAACAACAAAAATATTTGAATATTTCTCAACTCAACATAAATGAAACAATTTTTAGTCATTTAAGAACGGTAATTCTAAACCACTATTTACCCGCAATGAGACTTTGTCTATTCCAGGCCACATAGATATTAAGTTATTTATTTTGTTTGTTTAAAAAGAATTTAATGTAAAGAGTATGTGTATAAATGTCACAAATCATGATAAATAACATTCGTGTGTGTGTGGTTTGTGGATTTATATTAGCTCAATTTAAAAGTTTCAATTGCGTGTATATTTTCTTTAAATTTTAATTTTGCAAATTATACAAAGTCATTTAAAAATGCTGATCAAAAGTCACATTCCTTTGATCAGTATTTTTAATCAAAATCTTACTTGTACAAATGTATAGAATAATTAATTTGTACTTCGATAAATTAAGATAATGAATTTATATTTTTGTATTCACGAATTCCGATGTAATTGTTTTGTCAATTTAGAATCATGTATTAAATTTAAAAATAAATGAGAAACGTAGAACTCTTATCAAGAAAGGCAACGGCTATTGTATAGTCAAAAATTAGATATTGCTGGAGGCCAGAAAATCAAAGGAGGAGGAGTTATGAACAAAACTAGGCAGAAAGGTCAACCGTGGCCATCTTAAATATAATATAGACACTCTAACTTTTGACTTGGCTGTGCTTAGATCGTCTCAAGACAGCAAAGTAGTTGTTCCAGAGAAATCACTTCAACCATTATTAAGAAGTTGCCCGGTAAACTGCAATAATGATGGGCTAAAGTCCAAGAAGCTGATTCCTGTTCTGCCAATTTAAATCTTTCATACCGCTGATCTGTAATGTTTTCCGTGCTTCCAGTCTTCCAAATTCCAACATTTAAATTAACCATGCCTTTCTAAGAAATTCAAAATGCATGCCTACGTTCTTCATACATATCACCGCAAGAAGAAAAGCTGGATGAAGAAAGAATGGTAACTTTTGTTACATGAACTTTTTAACTTTCCTCTCAGTAATAATTTTATATTTAATCTGTAAACCTAATTAATTGCATGTAAATTTCTTGTTTTCCAATTGAAAATGTTACACTAAAACCTGTCAGTAAATTTCCTTCTCTAATATTTCTGTGCTCTAGTCTTTAGATAATCATTATTAAGATTTGTGCCTACTAATAATCCATTTGTGAATACATTTATATTTTACTATTACTTATTTTACAAACAAAACGATGCCAATAATAATATTTCTCAACTCTAATTAAAGTCAGTAAAGTTTATCTCATAATATTTATTATATTCATTTTAAAAGTAATTTCCTTTTATCGAACTAAAAATTGTTTCATTTATGTTGAGTTGAGAGATATTCAAATATTTTTGTTGTTTCTTTTACTTCGTTATAATATTTTAATCTATACTCCAAATCTCAATACTTAAAATAGTCTAAAATTTTATTATAATTTTTTATATATTATTACGGAGTAAGAATAATAAGTGAATATTTTTGCTATTATTACCTTCCGAACAATCTGGGGAGTTATGGGTTTCAGAGTGAAATTAATTAATTATTACTTTTGCGATCGTTTGATTTCGCCAGTTTTATTGAATAGTTATATCGGACTGTTGCATAGAAAATGTTTCGGAGAGAAAAGGTTTTATATAATTTCGTTTTAAAATCCACTTCCGACCACTCTTCCTCGATGTTACTGTGGCAATGCCTTTACCTTCGCCTAAGTTGGCGTCTCGTTTTACTACCACATGGAGAGAAAGAAATTCTTCTCCAGGTAATCTCTTGGATCACCGGGGTTCGAAAATGAGCCCGTCTGGTTGTAGTGTCCCGGATCTACTTGGGGGCATTAAGACTTGTCAAAGTACAAGCCGCCCGGTATTCCGTCTATGCACCGCAAGTTATTATTTGTAGTATACCTTAATCCCTGCAACCATCAGTACATCAGTATTATATATTATAGTTTTATATAAAACCGCCTCCAATTATCCATATACGCAATGGTTTGAATCTATTTAAATAAAACAACTTAATATAAAATAGTAGTTAAATATTTTAAATGCTCCAGTTACTCTGATTCTCATATCGACCTATACAACCAGTTAAAACACATAAATATTGGCGTGAGTTTTGTTAAGCAGTCTAAACCGATTATTAATGACTAGCAGCAATTTATTATAAAATACATATGAAAGATTTACCGTACCTGTAAATGATATTATTCAATGCTTTCCATAATTTATTAAAAAAAAATTATCTAATCTAATTTTGTCTCTCTTGCATTATTACTCTCGAAATCTAGTTAATCACCTGCTGTCTGTATCGACAACTTAAATATATACATTAAATTATTAGCCGTACCAATATCCCGAATATAAGATATCTATGAAATAGCTGATTGTAGATAATTTAGTCTGTGTTTTTTTCGATGAGCTAGTAAAGGGAAAACCCCGTACCATTGTAATGTTGTCATCGGTTAGTCATGCCAGGGTTTTGGGTTTGAATTTAGTTTGCATTTTGGAATTTATTCCTAGACGTGGACTGGGTTTGAATTCGGATTACTGTGTGTGATGAAGCATGGTGATTTTACCGGTACAATATATATATATATATATATTTGACAATGCAATAAGAAAGGGTAGTTATTATACTTCTCATCAGGTATGCTAGAGTTCAAATCATGTATCTATTATGTCAGTGTAATGTCCAAAGCTTTTTTATAGAAATAAACATAGGCAATATATTTTATTTTAATGTAAGATTTTATTATTCAAAAAATAAAGAAACAGGTTATCCTCTAATCATAATCATATTATATAAGATATTTTGTATATAGAGAACAGAATAAAACTTTGATCATCTGCTTTTCAAGAATTTACATGCACTCACCCATAAACATCAGTTTAAAAAGCACAGTGAGAAAAAATTGGCTTATATAACAATAATCTCAAAGTAGTTTACCAATGCTTTTTAAAATGATGCTTATTGGATAAGTGTGTGTAAATTCTTAAAAAACACATGATCAAAATTTATTTACTTCTCTATATTATATAAATATACGATTTATTACAGAAAATTAAAAAAAAAAATTGGATAAAAATTGTTTACAATGAACTCAGAAAATAGGAATAGCTGAAAATAATATTTAAGATGACATTATATATAGATCTTTGAAAAAAAAAAGATAAGGAACTTTAAAGAAAACATGATAACAGAACTTGTCTTATAACAATCAAAATTAGATGGTGAATCACTCAGACATATAGCATTATTTGTTTTTTTTCTCATGTGTCATAGCATCAGCCAGGAAGTGAACCTGCTAAACCAGGACAATTGCTTGTAACATAGCTGTCACTGACCTCTCGACCACCAATGCATTATTTGTTTTTGTGGATAATCACAAACAACTTGCATGCTTTTAATTTATTCTAGTTTCTTCAATTGTCTTATATTGGGTTAGTCTTGTTACTTTAAATATTTATACTTGAATAGAATAAACACATATATTTATTACATTGTCATAATTACTAGGTTAAAACATTACATGATCACTATTTCTTATGCTTGCTCTTAACTGTTATTAAAACAGGCAAAACTTTCTATATGTATTGCCACTCAGTGTGAGCCAGAGAAATCAAATGGATACTAGATAGCTTGTGCATAAAATCCCCATCTAGTGCCTACTCATCCATTATAGTTTTGTAGTTAAATAAAGATAAAAAGTGGTTTCCGGAGTGTTGCATTAGGTCCTAAGATCTAGGTGCTGTACTCTCAGATCCACAGATCCTAACTAGCCAGAAACTAGTCTGTAGATATTGGATGAGTAGGCACTAGATGAGGATTTTATGCACAAGACTTCTGGCATACATTGATTACTCTGGCTTGCACTGAGTGACAATATGTATAGAGAGTTTTTTCCTGTTAAAACATTACTACAATGAAATCACTTGTGATAAAACAAACGAGAAGAATTGAAGGATTTTTATTATTATTATAAAATAGAAGTTGTGGAAACTATAAGATAACACTGTTTACTTGACAAACCCTATAATAGATGTATATATTCAAAAAAATATGATAATATCAGGGTATCTTAGAAACAATTATAATTCAACATATATTGCATTCAAAGTGATAAGTAGGTGAAATATTATTGCAATAAAGAAATTGTCATAGATGTGATGATTTATATATAAAAATACAGTATTTCTTTACAGGCACCATATTGTGTTCCAAGAATTTTTAAAGACATCATTTTAAAAATGTTTGTTAAAAATGATCAATGCTTATGTCATATTAATTTATATTTAATTATATTACTGTAAGTTCATAATTAAACAAAAAATAATAATTTTGTTGATTAAATATATAAACCATCTCAGAGTTAAGAATAAGATCTGTAATTTATGTGAGAAAAACTGACTCAAAATAATTACTCATTTCTTCATTAATTAAAAAAAGACCACCTTGAATTATAATGTTAATTAATATTAAATTAAGCAATTGAATAAGCATTTATTTTTATAGTGCTATGTTTATAAATTGTAATACATTAAAGATCAGCCTTTCAAGCTATTGTGCATGTGCTTTTTTACGAGTGTTAATAATAAATGAATACTTTCATTCCCAACACAACATATAGTATTTATGAAAGAATAAAATGAATCCACTTATTCTTTCAAACCCAAATGCTTATATATGGAAAAATCTTAAGTACTGGAAATGAAAGCATGAGGATAGACCACTCACTTTAACACTCGTAAAAAAATGCGTGCACTATAGCTTGAAAGGCTGATCTTTAATGTATTACAATTTATAAACATAGCACTATAAAAATAAATGCTTATTTACATATGTTTAAGTTTCATTTGAGAGTGACATTTAATAAATTCTAGATAATTTTGTTGACATCATTCATTCAAACATCATAAACAATAATTTAAAGTGAGTGGTCTATCCTCACACTTTCATTTCCAGTACTTAAGATTTGCCCATATATAAGCATTTGTGTTTGAAAGAATAAGTGGATTCATTTTATTCTTTTATAAATACTATATCTTGTGTTGGAAATAAAAGTATTCATTTATTATTAACACTTGTATAAAAGCGCATGCACAATAGCTTCAAAGGCTGATCTTTAATGTATTAAGAAATTAAGTTTTATATTTGGTTATATTTCTTAGCACATATGTTTAATTGAATATCTATTTATAAGTTTAATTCTAATATTCTCATGGATAAATGATGAATTGATAGTATTATTTCTGGGATCTTCCATGTAATAAAAATATAATGGCTAAGTAGTTGATGTTTCAATACAATAACAAATACTTTCCCCAGAACTTCTTTTTCGAATCGTGTTGTGAGATTTAAAATCATTATTTTTTCCTTTGTTATTTTCTCTTCATTCTCAAATTCTATTGGTTGAGAAGTTTTAAAAAATATTTTACCCTCCAATAACTTTTTCCAAATATTATTAACTTTCTTTAATTCACACTTTTCATTTATGCTCTTAGACTTATTAAAAATCTCTATAGATTCTCTTGGTAGTCTCTGATCATGTTGTTCAATTTTTGCCAGAATATATTTTATTAAAATTGATATTATGGTTAGTTAATTTAATATGTGAATAAATTGGCTGATGAATTAGATTTCTCTCTAACTGACAAAATGTGTTTTTCCTTTCTTATAATTTATTCTATGATTGGTCAGTCCAATGTATGAATGTAAACAAACTCTATGTGGACTTTCATATACACCATGACACTCCAAAGGAATTGTATCCTTAAGATGTGGAAAAACTTCAATATTTTTTTAATATAATATAAATTGTTTGATTATTTTAAATTAACTAATCATGACATCAATTTTAATAAAATACATATTCTATCAAAAAATGAACAATATGACCAAAAACTACTAAGAGAACCTATAGAGATTTTTAAAAAGCCTAAGAGCATTGATGAAAATTGTAATTTAAAGTAAATTAAAGTATTTGGTAAAAGCGATTGGAGGATGAAATATTTTATAAAACTTCTCAAACAGTAGAATTTGAGAATGAGGAGAATATAACAAAAGAAAAAAAAAAACCTCACACATTCTTATGATATGAGAAATAAGCTCAGAGGAAAATATTTGTTACTGTAATGAAGCATCAGCTATTTAGCTATTGTATTCTTATTACACTGAAAATCGTGAAAATAATACTATGAATTTATATATAAGTTTATATCTAGTTAGTTGTAATACTTATATACTTATAAAACAGATAAAAATATACTGCCATCATCTTGTAACTCTGATTGGTGTTTCTGTATATCTTTGTTTAATATATACTTTCTATTTATTCAATAGCACTAAAATTATCTGAATAATTTGTTGCATTAAATTTAGCACAATGAAATTTTTGTACATGCATAAAATTTATCCATAAATTATTATTTGGTGATGTAAATTTATAATTATTTTTATTTTAGCTATACAAGAAATGTATATCATGTATTTAAATTTAGATATATTATGAAGATATATATATATCTTGCTTTACTAGAAACTGCATATACAGGAATGTCAACAGAAAATGTTTGTGTGTGTGTGTGTGCATGTGCATGTGTAAAATGTACATAGTTCTCTCTGAAAATTATTTGGAAAACCTAATTAATTATTATTTTGACACCGATAAGTTCATAACATTGTCAGGAATCACTTTAACGTCTATATATTATATAAAATTAAGTAGTTAAGTGGAGCATAACCATCATTGCTATACAAATGACTTTATTTCTGATCACAACTAAACACCACTCGTATTTATTTGTTTCAAATAACTACACTAATTTTTAGTAGTATAGAATTTTTTTTTACATATTTTAGGCATAAATGAAACTCTATATATAGATTGATTATGAAATCTGACTATCTTTCTGTTATATATACAAACATTAATACATGAAGATAAGAGTCAAAATCTTTAAATATTCCACTATAAGGTAAAAGCATTTCCAACTGTGTCTTATGCAGAAATGATAAAGAGCAAGTCTCATCGGAATTGCCATTTACTAGGTAGCAAGGATTTGAATGCTTTTCCACCCTTGGTTTACCATAGGTAACCAGCATTGGATGAGTAGCTGGATTGACTATCGGTAAGCTTTTTGAAAGGAAAATCTATGACCAGTTGGAAATTTTTTATTTGTTCAACACAAATTCAAACTCAGTTAATAGGCATGGAAAGGCTTTTATATATATGTACGTGTGTGTGTTTCTGTAGAAGTGTGTATTTTGATGTAATGAATGATAATTAGCTATGTAAACTTTTCTATATCTATATTAATTATTTAAATAAATATTAAGCAACACATCTGCCATCATAACAGCATATAAATTCTACTATATATTCCACTTTCATTTAAAATGTATATTTTAATATTAGATGTATGCGCATACATATAATGAGTATAATACTAATTAACTATTATATATAGTCTTTCATTCCGCAGAAGGACTGTCGGTTAATTCCTTGAGGAAGGTTAAAGAATTAATCAAAAGTCCTGCGGATTGAAAGACTGTATATAATAGTTAATCACCATTGTATTTATTGTTTTTATTGTTATTACAATAGTTAATATATATATCATTCCTAAAAAAATTTCCAAAGTACCTTAGCTAATAATATTTTTTTAATCTATTGATTGTCTCATTGATATCAATTTATTAAACCGTTATATGCTTCTATTCTTTTCTTCTTAGCATCGCATATGATTTTACTTCAAAATATAGGTTTTTTAGTTTTTGTTATGTATTGCAAAAGTGATGTATTTTACTTAAATATATCAAATTTTATCTTATCTCTATTATATCAAACACAACTTAGTAACAAAACTTACAAATCTACTGTGAGTGGAAAATTTTCTGAAAAAGGGTGTTTAAATAAAATTATTTCTGCATATCCAATGTTATTTAAGTTTTTTTAAATATCTATATATGTGGGGTTGTCACTTTTTATATTACAACTATAATTAAATAAAATATTAAAAAATGGATACTTTGGTATTACTCCGGCTACGATATATTACACTTGTGATACATTAGTCTAAGTTTGTGATATGTTTAAAATAACACCTCCAAGGGATGTGTGGACAAAGTTAATGGATAAAATTTGTCTGCAGATTCCATGAAGACATTATTTTAAATGTACCACAAACTTAGAATAATGCATCACTGGAATAATACATCAAACCTTGTGTAATATCAAACTTTAAATCTAAAAAAGAAGGTATATATTCATTATGGTAAAAGGCAAAAATACATTACTTTCTAACAATATACATATTTTATAAAAATACATTACTTGACTAAATAAAAACAGATAATTACAATGTTTTTTTTTATATTGCACTTTATGCCATCAAAGTTATCTTCCCCCACCTGGCATATTATAGCACTTTATGCTATTATAAACGCTCAGTGTATGTAATATCAAACTTCAATCTACCAAAAAAATACATCTTATTTTCAATGATTGACAGATATATTAATTATGAAAAATGAAAAAATGTGAAAAAGAACCTTGAATTATTTTTTAAATAATGATATTGTAACATTAAGTTTTAACTTTACAGGTTTTAAATAACCATAAAAAAAAGTGAAATAAATGATAAAAGTTTTAGCTTTATCTAAAAATGGCGAACTGTAACTTTAATCTTATATTTTAAATATTTTTAAATATATAAAATTTTAGCAAAGAAAAAAAAACACAAATATAAAAAGTTTAAGCTATAAATGTATTTTTAAATATAAAACCATATTATTTACAAATGATGTGAGAGATATATTATATTGTGGAAGGAAAAATCACTGTGACAGACTAAACACAGATCAGCACATTTTACAACTTGGAGACACACACACACATATATAAATGAAAAGATGGTAACATGTATAAATTTGACATGGATTAGTCATGTCCGGATTCTTGAATGACATGACATCATAAATGAAAACTTTGAATATTTAATTATTACTGGATGCAAACATCATAGCAGAAATGATACCAAAGCACCAAAAATCGAACTTTTTCTCAAAAAATATATACAAAATGATTAGTCATTTGCAGAGTCACATGATATTAAAGTACAAGAAATATACACCAGCCAAAAAAAAATATTTTGAAAGTCTCCATCACACAAAGTTTAAAGAATGTGGTGAAATAACTAAAGATATTATTATTTTTTGGAGTAACATAGTTATAATATCGTAAATATTATTTTTAAGTTTTAATAAATATATATTTTTAAACTTGCTTGATATTTTGCTTAGATTCAGCTACAAAAGATCTGGTAATTACTTGAGACTATTACCAAATAGTAAAAATGATGATGTCTAAATAAAAATGTTGTTTGAAGGAAAAAAACAGGTAAAAGTGAGAATATTAAATAACTATGGCAAAGCAAAATCAAAATAATGTACAAGTTGAATATTATTGATTTTAAAAAATTAAAAAAAACAGGCATTATTTACTTTTTTATGGAAAAAATAACAGCAAAATAAAAACATGTTTAAAAATAACAAAAGGATTAACTAACATGTGATAAGATCTAGATGGTATAAACAAATATTATTTGGATTAAGTTCAGTAAAAAGTACATACGCACATTTTAAAGTTTATATGCATACCCAGGCAGTGTGCTTGAGTGAAAAGATAATGGGTGATCTGTTTTTTTCCAGATGTCTGAAACATATTCTCTGAATTAATGCATGTGTTACATAATGACATAATTTATCTATTCATGATAGGTATGACATGGAAACCATTGTTGACCAACATGCTTAGATTAAACTTTGTTTTAAATTGACATAACTATTATAAAAATGGTTGAAATAATTGAAGATATAATTTACAATGAATCCATGAGTCATAAAAGTGTTTTCAAGTGACTACAAGAATTCATCTTGGTAGGGAGAGTATTGAAAATGATCTATATATACACATTGTAACAGATAATAATATAGAGTAAGTATAAATAATTTAAAATTATTAACATAATCACATATATACATTCAATGTAACTAATATTCTGATGATAATGACCAAATAGCTTACCACAAAGGTTCAGTTAAATATAATTATTACAAAAGCATTTTAGATTTATTTTTTAGATTTAATTTAAAAATTAATCTTAGGTGCCAAGCAATACCACTTATTATTACTGATACAGATTACTATCATTATCCTTTTATGTGCTCCAATTGATTGCATGATTTTTCAAGGTTAGTGGATATTAATGGTATATGTTTGGAATGGTTTAAAAAGTAAAAGAAAAGTTGCTTGGTTAATAAAAAAATAAGCTAACAATTTATTTCCAATAAATGAAAAATATATAAAATGTTTTGTTACGGTTTGTGATTGCCAGCAGATAAATACAATAAATGCAATACAAAATGTTAAAAAAAAATACTTCTAAATAGTACAAATTTAAAGCCTTGTGGTGAAATATAAAGATCAGTTTTTACCATAATAAAAATATTTCAAAGTTTTAAACTATGCTTTTCTGCAGATATCATACATTTATTATATATTTTCATATCTTTATCAATAGTCTCTATCAATCTAGTCCTTATTGTGATTATCCTCTTAAGATCTCAGTGATAGTAGATCCTGTAGATGTGACCTCCTAGAAAAAGATATACATTAGGTTTTATATCAGAGTCCACATCTTTCCTTATAATGTACTTTTCTTCTTTAAAGCAGGCAACATTGCATTCTATGCTAAGGCAGATGAGCCATTGAAAAATACTTTAAAACAGTCAACAAGGCACAACTATCTAAAGCTACACTGAAAAAAACTGTTTTAATAAGAAATTTTCCTCTCCAACAGCTACTTTTCTATCTGCAACTTCTCTCTTCTTTGAATCAATCCACATTGCTTGCTTTTTCTTAATTCAAAACATAGATTAGATTACCATTATTTTTCCTTTTAGACTTATTTATATCTCATATTTTCACAATAATTTTTTTAACACAAAGCATGTAATTGTATCTGGCTGCTTTTTTGCACCATATTTATCAAAATCATTTAAAAGACTCATAAGATGTTTTTTTTATATATAAAAAATATCTTTTATGATTATTTTACAAATGTTTATATAATTCAAAGGAATTTGAACCCAGACTTTCAAGCTCCTCTTAATCATCCACTCTAATAAAAAAAAAAAAAAATTTTTTTTACAGTAATGATTGGAAAAAAAAATAGTCGTGATCTAACTTTGAAATATGTTCTCTAACTTTCTCAACTTTAGTGCTTTTCAATTTTAATAAATGCCATTCAATTTACTACAAGAAAAGTTAAATTATTTCATTAAACCCTCATCCAACAAGAAAATCAGAAAGGACCACAAAATCCAATATTTTTTCTTAAACTATGCAATCCAAATTCATTTTTGCACTCTAAAATTAATTTTTCTTTTTCCTTACATTATATGTATCATTTTATTGTTTTTTTAATTTTACATAGTCTATTTTTTTTATAAAAAAAATGTAATTACATTATTAAAATAAAATATCTATTTTCTTTTAATTAGTTACAATGGTATAATTTTTATATATATATATATGTGTGTGTGTGTGTGTGCAAACACACACAGCAATATATAATTTTATTAATCTATTCTAGTTTTTTATTCGACTTTTCTAACTATTCAGCTTGTAATGCAACTAACTGAAGCTGCAATCAAATTTACTCTGTTACAATTTATATATATATATATATATATATATATATATATAAATATATATAGTTTATATATATATATATATATATATATATATTAAACTGAATCCATTAGAAAGAAACTGTTTCATTGGGTTTTAACCTTTTTAACACTGGCTCTTCAAGCAGAGGAGAGAATACCATCGATAGCAGAACTATTAATGATACCCATGGTCAGACCAATATATGCAAAGCATAACATGATCACATTTCCAGACCATGGCCCACATTGGCTGCTAGATTCAAACCCCTACCATCCAAAGCATTTTATTTGATTAGAGATAAACCTCAGGTGCCAGCTAATTACAAAAAGTAACTAACATACTTGGACAGTAGGCCCATAATCCAGCACTTGAAATATCCTATGACTAACTCAAACTCTGTCTCAGGGTTCAGCATATTTACTTAACACATAAAGTAACTTATACAATAATTAACTGGTGATGCAGTTACAAGAGATAAAGAGAATATAGACAAAATAACAATTAAGGCAAACATTAGTAAAACACACACATATCTAATATAATACAATAATATTGAAAATTACATATAAAATCATATAAGTAATTACTCGAGCTAAATTATGATAGTCCTTTGTTCATTAAAGTTCATTCATTTAAATAAATAAGTGTCTATAGACAGTGATAAAGTATCTTTACCTAGGTTTTCATTTGTGTGTATTTTTCAACCGGTTGGCCTTTTTGATTCTCCAACGATAGCTTCATGGCTTGTTTCTATCCTGTGACTCAGCATTGGGGAAGAGAGAGAGAATAGCAGTAGCATCTATTTTATGATTTTGGTATCCATTTCCAGTATTTGTTCCAGGCAGAATAGTTGACCTGCAGAGGTTTGAGGCATGAAGCCCTGTCGGACACTTCCATGGCTTATGTGGCTTCTCCATTAATGTTGACCACAGCAGTGAGTGACCAGATTATTACTGCATTCTGAATATCTGGATCTCTGTTTGTTTGGATTTTTCATTTTGTCTGAACTGAATAATAATAATTCGAACAGATGAACGATGTAGTAAATTGCAGTCCCAACTGTATATCACAAACCAGACGGACTAATAATAGAGAGAGCAACTTTATATACTCTTTTCTCTCCTATTATTATAATCTCTTACAGTTATTTTTTAATTTAAATCTTAACTGGAAATGTCTTTTAATTAATTTTCCATTTCTGGTTATCTTAATCCCTTGCTCAAATTCATCTAAATTTTTTCATAAGATAGTTTACAGTTTTTTTTTAATTAATACAGTTACTGATTGTGATTCTATTATTAATCAAAATCTTATACACTAATTACATAATGAGAGTTTTTTTTTTTTTTAACAAACAAATTTTTACAGACTAATTTTATTCTAAATTTTACATATTTATTTAGCTTTTACTTTATAAAAGCTCTTTTCTTTAAAAAGAGAAAGAAAAGTTTTAACTGTTCTTTAATTCTATTATACATCCCCCCCCTCCTGCTAAGAAGTTTTATTGTAAAATAAAAATAGGAAGCAGTATTTTTTATTTTTTTTATTTTTTGTTTAAAAAAAATCTTTAAATTAAATTTTTAATAAAAATTACAGACTTGTACACTGTTTAATAATGGTACAATATATATAAACCACATGTAAACAACTATGGCTATTCCATCTCCAACAAAGAAAAAATGTTCTAGGAAAGAGTATTGTGGTTGACTGAAACCAATGTGTGAAAAAATATATCTACATAAAGAACTTACCATTCAATTTTTGTTGTTTAACATTTTGTGATGGTCACTTATTTATTCATCAGAAAACTTTTTATAAAATACTTCAACACTATGTCTAATTGTAGTTTTCCATTTTATTCTGCCATATCTTTTCAGTAGGAACAATTAATATTATACTTTGCTAGAATACCATTTACACCTTTCTTAAACACTTTATCAATACTCTTTATTTTTAAGACAGGTGTAAATGGTGTGATATGTTAAAGTAGAAATCAATACTTAGGAAAAAGAAGAAAAACTAGAAAATTATATTACTTTGTTAGAATGTTTGTAAAAGAATTTTTATAATGTATATGGTGTCTGTCTATCTTATCCAAAAAATAGGATCGAGTTCACAACAAATCACTCATTTAGAAAGTCTTGCATTTTTCAATTATTTTACATATACATTCCATTTAAAGTATGATCTTACAATACTGGACTTTATAGTACTACAGCCAAAATTTGAAAAGGAATATTAATTGGTTTTATGAAATTGCCATAGAATCTTTAAAATTTTACAGAGCATCATCAAATGAATCTTTTGTAATGTTGTTATATTGCATCAGTGGGAGGTCTACATCTCACTTTCCTAAAATTGAAGTAAAATAACGCCTATATATAGCTAATTTAGTTGAAGCAGTTACTTTTCTGGGGTGAAATATTCTATCATTTTTGTTAACATTAATTGCAGAACACTGAGGTCTGTGTTCAATCTCAATATTTACATTCATCTTTTTACTTATGAAGCTACCAAGATATTTAAATTGGGTTATACATTCACATTGATAATCAACCAGGCTAAATATTGTTAAAAAATTTTTATCTGCCTTTAATTGATAAAAAACTTGATTTTCATTAATACTAATTATTAATGAAAGTCTTTAAATTTAATGAATAATATTTCCATAGTCTAATTTTCTCTACACCACAAGGTAGGTTCTGGTTTCTATTCATTTTTTACACTAAAAGGATCATTGTAATCATAAACATATAACCAAATATATGTAAAAAAGATGTATAATACCCAAGATGCACATTTTATGCTGGACTAGCACTCATCAGTTAGTTCAGATCACAATCCCTTATATTAATCTTTATTATTAATCAGTATATATAGCCAATTACTGCAATTTAATTAATGTGTGTCAAACTTACTGCCCTCGCAACTTTGACACAACTCATTTGATGGAATTATTATAAAAAAGTATTTTTAGTCTAATGAATGACTACAAAAAATATTCTTTAAATGGTACATTCAAAACATTAAACGTATTCTGTAAATCATCTTTTAAATTGGCAAAAATAACATAATAATTAGTATAGGGTAAATCCAGAATCCAAAAAGATGAAATATTGTTTTCAGTTGTAATCAATTTAAAATTTCACTATGAAACATATATTGCACCTTGATCAAGTTGCCAATAAACAATTCCAAAGACAACTATTATTAAAATTCAAAGTTATATTTAAAAAAGTGTATATTCCTATTTAAGTCCAGGTTTTAATTCAAATTTCTCAGATGTTTCACTTTAGTAATAATTTCTCTCATTTCATTATATAGAAGGCTATATGAGTAAATTTTGATGGACAAACAAGTACATTGAACAATACCATAAATCTGTGCAATTAATTGGGTCAAATTCCTTCACAAAATCAGTTTTTTTGTTCCCAAACTTTTTTCTTGCATTTGCCTAATTAAAAATGTCATGTTTAGTGTCTCTTGATTATCTAAAATCATCATAAGTTGCTCATAACCATTTATTTATGACTAGAAATAATTTATTCAGTAAGATCCTTGAAAGTACCATTGCTTTAATAGATAATAATGATAATGCAAATAATTACAAAAATTCATCTATCACATCTATTTTTAAAATTTGAACAATAAAAGCAATAATAAAATCAAATAGTACAAATTTATGATTCTGTATATTCCTGAACGTTTTCAATATCTTTGATGCTAACATATCACAATTATACTTCCTAAACTTCTCCTAATATTTCATCAAGACCTGAAGCCTATCCATTTTTAAGATAACAAAGATCAACTTTGACTTCCCTAAGCTGGATGCCTTTGTCAGAATCTATGTGAGTAGAGAGATTGGATATACCATTAGAAGTCATCATATAAAAGAGAATTTTGCTAGATTTAATAGGATGTAATGCTGTTTCTAAGGTCCATATACTGCTTTCATTGTAAAAAGAAATCAAGAATGGCTTTTCTTATCAAATGTTTATATTTTCTTTGCAGTTTTAATCTGCCAATCATTTTAAAGTCATCTTGTCAGTCGCTTTGCCTCCATCATCATATCTCTACATTCGTTATCAAGTTCCACATTAAATTTATTATTCTGTTAGACAAAAAATGTTACATGTGTCTTTTTAATAAAATTATTAATAATAAGATCATAATAGATAATAAGTTATGATTCTTCTTTTTACTAAACACAAAAATAGATTATTTGTATTTATAACAAAATTTTTATGGAGAGTTTTGTGATTTAGAAATATGATAATCCTGAAGGTCCAAATTGTATATGGAGATACTTCTGAAAAACTAATATCATTTTTTGTGAACATAAATGGAATAAGATCTTTTTTAAAATAATTTTTATATTAATTTATTCTCCATGCTTTAAACTACGATTTTGTGAGTGTAATAAAATATAAACTCATATTATGACTTCTAACTATAATATAATCTATTAAATGTGATTAATTTGACTGTGGTTGCATTTATGGTATTTATATTAGTTTTTCTGCCTAAATAAGGTTTTTGTGCATGTTGTGTTATATTAGTTTTTCTGCCTAAATAAGGTTTTTGTTCATGTTGTGTTATATTAGTTTTTCTGCCTAAATAAGGTTTTTGTGTTAGACAATTCACATGCCATGCTATAATTTAATAACAACGAACCATTTGAATTTACAGAACCAATACCTCTTTTTCCAACAACATTTGGCAACAATCCAATATTTGTACCAAAAACATGTGAGAAGAAAAAATTATTTTTGAATAATATTGCTAACCCAGATAGGAATAAAAAACTTTTATTTTCTGAATTTAAGGTTGGAGCATAAGTACTAATAAGATGAATCTGAGTACCACTGTATAAGAAAGATTTTTAACACTATTAGTCTTAAACCATTAAACATCCCATGATCACCATTCTTTATGCTTACACAAGCTGTTTATACAGAGGTAAAACTCTCCATACAGTAGTGCCACTCAATGCAAACAAGAATAATCAATGGATACAGGAAAGTTTTGTGCATTAGTTCCTAAGATTTAGGTGCAGTGCTCTCAGATTCAAGGCTCCTCACTGATGAAATCCAGAAGCTAGAAACTAGCCTGGAGATATTTGATGAGTAGGCACTATAGTTACTTTTATGCACAAATCTTTGTGCATCAATTTATTACTCTGGCTTGCATTGAGTGGCGCTACTGTATGGAGAGTTTTGCCTCTATGTAGTCATTAGTCTTCATTGATACATAAAGAAATTCCAATTATAGAAAATGCTAAAATAGACTTTACATCAAATCCAAAAACATGCATTGTACTTTCACTGACATCTGCATTTCCAAAATGTCTTTTAGTCATAACACATTCTATTCTTTTCTCTCAATGCCATATTTCATTCAGAGTAGCTATATAAGTCTTAAATCTTGATGGATATAATCTTTGCCGATTGAATTTTAAATTCAGTTTCTAACATTTATTTTGCATTACCTCAAATAAAGATCACAACTAAAATTATCAACCTATTAAGGCTCTCACTATCATTTCTTACTTTATTCTCAAGTTCGGCTAAAAAAATGAAAAAAGGAAATACAGTCAGAAATCCTGTAAATGAAGTTAAATATGGTTGTATTAAGACACACCCTTAGCGTCAAAAATTTATATAGGGAGATGATCAATGGTAGAACAGGTTCATGATGTCTTGGTTCTGAAGTATCTTAAAAAAGTGAAATAAGAGAAGTGTCTGAAAAAATACTTATTCTTTGGTTTACCAATGTTTTATTTTATAAGATAGCAGGAAATACTTTTGGTCAGATACTGTTTATTTTTATATGTAATTGACCTTTATATCTGAAAGTCATTCTACTCACAGTCACTTGTGGAATCAATCAGTAACCTGAGACAGTTCACCTTATAAAATACACTGATATATTTTATTTTTCTAATTCATGATTCAGACATGCTAGGACTTAAATTTTTTTGTATTACAAATAGTTAAATTATGACTGTAAGTAATACATTCACTGACTCATGTATGTCACTGCAGAGATCTTGTAAAAAGAAGCAATTATTTTTATATTAAGACACTGTGTTTATATGTAATCAAATCACAAATTGTCAGTAGTTAACTGATTTAATTCACAACAAAACAGCTAAAGTTTAATAAACCAATAGAATATTCACAATCTGTTGTCAAACCAAACTATATAGACAAAAAAGATTCTCTTAATAATAGATTCTGGGTATTCTATTGGTCTACTCAATTTTGGTCATTGTGCTATGAATATCTACTCATATTACAAATAAAATCATAATTTTGCCAAGGTATATTTATGACTTTTTTTAAAAAAAAACAAAAGAAGGTCACTGTTCAAATGAGATATTGATATATTGAAAAAGAATATTAAAACAAAAAGAACTTTTTTTAAGTTATTACACAAAAAATAAGTAAAAATGCAAGGCTAAATGATAAATCAATTAAAGTGAAAGATCAAATATATTTAAAAACCTGAAATAAAAAAAATATATAGTATTGATATAAAATTATAAAAGTGATTAAAAAGATCAAAACTTTTTAAATAGACATAAAGATAACAATGGTGATGATGATGATGATGATGAGGATTATTATTATTATTATTATTATTATTATTATTATTATTATTATTATTATTATATTACAATAAAAAAGCCTAACAAGTATAAATACCAAGATAAACTATATGTAAATAGTGGAAACTGTGCTGAATGAGACTAGGTTTACAACTGAATACAACTGCCTAATTATTGTCACTTACTCTGATTTGTCATTCTTAAAAACTGAGAAAATAGTTGTAAGTGGATTCATTTTGTGTTTGCATTGAAAATCTGTCAAAAGAGGGCGATAGTGCATATAAACAGTGTTTGGAAAGGTATCATTCCAGTGTTTACAGTTATTGAGATATGTCTGGTCATGGATTTGAAATTTAATTATAAAATGAAACATGTATCTAATAAAATAATAGAAGATTGACTAGAAAGGAATGTATAAAAGAAAGAAATCACTAAAAAGAAATGTTTAATATAGTGATGTGATGTGATGTATTTGGATTCTCCTTAAACGAAGTCAAGAGTATCTCAGCAACTATGCCCAGATAAACCTGTTAGCCACTTTATTTTCCATTCCCCACTCTAAGTCTTCCCATATTCTGCCCCATCCCATTTCCACAACATAATCTTTGTCAACTCTATGGTCTTTAAATCAAAATCCCCCTTATCTTTTCGCAAACCCAGCATAAAAACTACTAACTCAGTTTCTGTATTATCACTTTGTTCATCCCTATTCTCCCATAACTTCATTATCTGTACCCTTTCTGCTTTCAAGCATTTACATTCAATCAACAGATGCCTAATATTTTCTATACCTTCCTTACACAATTTGCATGCTAAATCACCCATAGTTTTCCATTTACATGTATATTCTCTTGTTGCTAAAGATCCCATTCGAGCCTTAAACAATAAACTACTTTCCTTACTATTATCATAAATTAACTCGCTTCCAATATTCCGTTTACTTCTATATATATTTAAACTCTTCTTACCCTCCATACTACTTCTCCATCTCTCCAACTCCCTATTTTTTATTAATACTTCTATTCTTTTATCCCATTCCTTACCACTATAACACTCAACAATCCTCCTAACACAATCATCCCACCTTTTATACAAGTATACCGATAAAAATTCTTTATCCAAATCTTTTGCATACCGCATTACCTTTCTCACCCATCTTGTTACCTGCCCTTTACTCATAACCCAATTAAACACTATTTAGGCTATTCTTTTACTATTTATAAACTGCAACCTACCAAACATTTTCATTTTACTTTTTGCATCTCTCATATAGAAACTTGATCATCCCATTTCTCCTTGAATTGCCTCCTTTGCTGTCCACATCTCTGCATCTAATGCATGTCTTCCTACTTCCCTTTGTACTTTCTCTAAATAATCTAAAATCCTTTTACTAACACATAATGCATCATTACCATATGTTAACCCTACTACTGCAACTCCCTTCCATACAATTCTAGCTACATCATATTTATTATATGAAAATACTGTTAGTTTCTTTACCAAGCCTTTTCTTTTCTTTGCTTCATTTACCAATTTTTTCTCCCATTCAACCAAGCAATTTTCCTGAATACATAAAATGATTCCCAAATACCTATATCTATCCACCACACTTAACTTTATAAAAAAACTACATCCTCTCTTTCCCCAGTATTAACCATCATTATATTTGATTTTTCTTCACTAAATTTAATCCCCATCTCTTTACCTACCCTTGCACATGTCCTCAACATAATATCCATATATTCTCTTCTTTCTGCACATAAAAAGATATCATCTGCAAAAAAAAAGACCCGACAAAGTATATACTCCTTTGCCACCTATTAATGGTATCTCTACCCCTCTTCCTAGTCTTTCTATTGCTTTTTCTATTTCACTCAAAAACAACAAAAACAAAATCGGTGACATAGGGCATCCTTGCCTTAATCCCAATCCATTTTTAACTTTAACTGATTCTATATCCCCTAATTGGTAAGTATAATAATTATTTTCATATAATTTCTTAATAATATTTACTAAAGCTTTATCCATTCCCAAATTGGCTAATCTTACCCATAATCTATTTCTATTTACTCTATCATATGCTTTCTCTATATCTATAAAACTCATATATAATGATCTACCTGAATTCCTACTCATCTCCATAAGTTGGGTAACTACAAACAAACTACCTCCTATACGCCTATCTGACCTAAAACCTCCTTGCATTTCCCCCACTACATTATTCTCTTCCATCCATTTTACAACTCTTCCAGGTACCATATATGCGAAAACTTTATATAAAACTGATGTTACTGCTATCGGTCTATAATTATTTAACTTTCTATGATCCTTACCCTTTCCTTTAAATAATAATCTTATTCTTGTATTACTCCAAGTACCCGGAAAAACTGTCTTCTGCACCATCTTATTAAAACATGATAATAACT
The DNA here is from genome assembly GCA_028023455.1 of Epiperipatus broadwayi. Classification (NCBI taxonomy): domain Eukaryota; kingdom Metazoa; phylum Onychophora; class Udeonychophora; order Euonychophora; family Peripatidae; genus Epiperipatus; species Epiperipatus broadwayi. Next base: position 24,762 of record JAQFVV010014220.1, read on the forward strand.
TTGCTTTTGCTCTATGCCCTAAATTCATTACCATCTCTGCTGCCCATCCATCTAAACCTCTCACCTTTCCACTTTTCAATCTCTTTCCTGCCTCATTCAATTCATTTTTTGTGAACCTAATATTCCCACTACTAACTACTTTCATGTTTTCTATCACTAATTCCTTCACATGTAACATCTTTTCTATATCCATTACATATCTATTTAAGATTTTCTCTAGCTCACCTCTAGAGCTATATTCTATTCCCTCATCATCTATTAATACTATCTCTCTTTCCCCTACATTTCTCCTTTTAATGTAATTCTAAAATTTTTTACTCCCATCTCTTCCACTTTTATTAATATCCTCCAACAATTTATTATTTAACTTCATCCTCTCTCTATAATTATCCATTTTAGCTAGTTTCTTCTTTTCCAAGTACTTTCCCAAACTCTCCATACAGTAGTGCCTCACAGTGTAAGCCATAGTAGTCAATGGATGCAAGAAGATTTGTGTAAGCATAGGAAATGATGATAATATGATATTTAGTATGTTTAATATAATTAACATCCAAATAACAATTTAGGTAAGAATAAGAGAAGTGTAATATGAAGTAATAGTTAGAAAAAAAGAAATAGATATAAGACAAAAAAGGAAAACCAATACTACTCATCCATTGATTATTCAGGCTTACACTAAAAAGCTTTGGAATAAAAAAAGAAATAGATATAAGACAAAAAAGGAAAACCAATACCACTCATCCATTGATTATTCAGGCTTACACTAAAAAGCTTTGGAATAAAATGAAGACAACTAAGGAGAATGTCAAATAGTTAAAATATAATAAATATATGGTTTATTCTAATGTTTAAACTTTATTTATGTTAATCAGAAAATAATACAATAGATAACATTGAAATCGTTTTTGTGCATCAAAGAAAAAAAAATTTTTTAAAAGCAAGGGATAGTTAAATTTTGGCTCGGCAAAACACTTGAAATATATTTAGATATTTAAAACCAATAGAAAGGGGGGGGGGTTGGAATAATTGTTTGATGTTTTTAATGTAATTAACAATCAGGGTAAACTGGCAAAGTGTTAGTAAGGAATGGCCTAAACTAATTGAGAAATTTTTCGAAAAATTAGTTTAATTTCTTAGTAAAAGCATTTTAGATTTAGAAAACATAAAAAGACTATAATTGAATGGAATAGCAAAATTAATTATTGAATGATGTACGTAAAAAAGAAAAAAAAGGTTTATATTTATTTATTACTTTTAAAAAACTATTATATTGATTTCTGTATCTTTAAAAGAAAAAATTGAATTAAAAGCATTGATCGCATTGATTACTGGAATAGTAGAAAAATAAAATGATACAAATACCGATGTATGTAAATTATATACAAGATAATTGTTGAATTAAACAAAAATTTCATTATTGTAGTTATAGTAAAGAGTTTTGTGTTGGTATAAGGAAGGAACTATTAAGTTGGCATAGATAGTAAGGTAAACAAAAAATAAAAATAAAAGGATCACAGCATGATTAAAGAAATCATTGTTTCTTTATGATATGACGTCATATCTTATAATGTAATGCGATATTTTTGGTTGGTCATTACATATTGGATAACTGCAGTTAATTATCATATTTAAAATTTATTTACCATATGCCAATTGTGAATCAAATGACTAGTCTAAACATACAGACAAAAGAAGAATCTTTATTAAGTAAATGATAAAAGCCTTTATTACATATGTTTTTTCTTTTAGAAAAATAACATAATCTTGTAGCTTCACATTATGAAAATCAATATCATATTGACATAAATTGATACGATTAAGAGGAACAAATTAGTCTCTCTCAGGCTATGGGTAAATACCACTCTTTAGGTCAGTAATGTCAATAATAAAATGAATAGCACTCTATATGGTAACAAGATCAAGAATAGAATCGTCCATTTCATTCTTTACCTTGATAACTATGCAGTGCTATTTATGCATATGTTGAGAGAAACTGGTTTACTCTTTTTAATAATATTTTCATCAAGCTATACTAATTATATACCAATGCCTAATAAAGATGTAACATAAAACAAGGCAGTCAGTGTTATAATAACATAGGACAAGAAGAGTTTGTATGTCATATAAGTGGTATGACTGCAGAAAGAAATTTATTATTAATTGGAAAGATCCTTTGATCATCATGGTCTTTCTTCTCAGTTGCCCATAGCTCTTATCTGAAATATCAGTTGAGTTTTATTGAGGACAGAATAATTGTGTGTGTGTGAATGATTTTTTTCTTTAATAAATATTTATAATAATGTCAGACAAAAATAAATCATTGTCCTTATTCCCAAGAGGCTGTAAAGTCATCATCCAAGGTCATCATTGGTGGGGGGTGTGGAGGATGCTAGGAATCCCCTGATTGTATACCCAGGCCATTATTTCATGACAATTTTTATTTAAATACTTACAACTGCAAACCACTTTCAAGTGAATATAATTGTGCAAGAATTGGAAAAACTGTTTTATATTAAATGGGACATTATTGAGACTTTGAGAAGTTAGAAGAAAAGTTGAAAACTTAAAATGTGGGCATATACTGTATTACAAAGACACAAATATTGGAAGTACAAATGGAATAGGATTCATTATAAATAAAAAGTGTAAGAACAACATTGTGGAGATTGATGCTGTATCAGACAGAGTGATGAGTTTAGTTATTCAACTTAATAGCAGCTACCAAATGCATATAATTCAGATTTATGCCCCAACAAGTTCTCATAATGATAAAGTAGTAGAAGGCTTTTATAAGGATGTACAAAAGACTTTTGATCAGACCAAACAACATTTTAAAACTGTTATAGAAGACTTTAATACTAGAATTGGTGAACAATTGAAAGATGAAAGTACTAAAGGTAAATTTGGTTATAATATTAGAAATGAGAGGGAACATAGACTTGTGGAGTTTGCAGAAATAGAAGGTTATATTATGAATTCTTTTTTTGATAAAAATATTAAAAAGAAATGAGCATGGAAGCATCTAAATGATGATACAGCTGAATTGGATTATATTTTGATTAACAAAATAATACATATTTCAAGATTGTAATGTTCTTAATAAATTCAACACTAAAAGTGGTCATCAGTTAGTGATATGCAAGACACATGCTAATGCAAAACTTGAGAGAGAAAAAATATTAAGAAAAACAGTATTTATAGTTGATATACTTAATCTTCAGAAACATTCTAATAAATTTTAATTAGAACTTGCAATTTTTTTTTAAATATTAACAGAATTGGAACATGATTCAGATTAGAATGAAATCAATAGGAAAATAATTGATACACTTTCCAAAACTGCAACAAAGATAGCTGAACAAAAAAGCAGCAATGGACGAGTAAAATTTCTATTGAGCCTCAAAAATTTATGAAGAAAAAAATGAATATGAAAAAATATAAAAATGATGGGATAAGAAGGATTGAATATCTCAAATTTAGTAAAATCATGGTAAAAAGGGTTGATAAATGATATAATAAAGTATAATTGTGAACTAGAGAATAAAAGTCTCAAGAGTGTAAAACAACATTTTGGTAAGAAACTGATTTCTGCAATAAGACAAAAAGATGGAACTATTACTAAAAAGAGAGATGACATCATGAAATGGATAGAAGAGTTCTATCAAGAATTATATAATAATAAAGAACAAGTATCTCTTACAACTGCTATATCTTCTGAATTACCTAGAATTTTAAATGAAAAAGTGAAACATGCAATTAAATTTAGAAACAAGGTAAAAGCTTCTGGTAATAATGAAATTATAATCGATATCTTAAAAGAAAGATGTAAAGACATAGAATTTTTTTGCCAAAATTATATACCAAATGTTTAAATGATAAAGATATACCAGTGGAAGAAAGCAGTACTAAAATTTATATTTGAAAAAGGTAATAAAAAAGATATTAAAAAATACAGACCTATATCACTCCTTTATCAGTTGTATACACATTTTTTACCAAGATAATTACAAGTCATCTACATAGAACTTTGAATTTCAACCAGTCAAAAAAATAAGCTGGATTTAAAAGTAGGGTTAGTATAATGGCATAATTTCCAAATATTCGAGAAATTATAGAAAGGACCAAGGAATATGAATTATTATTACACTTTGGATTTGTAGATTATGAAAAGGCATAAATATTTTTTCAGTGTTCACAGCATTAAATTCTCAAGTTATAGACCCAGGCAATTGTCATATTAAACATCACATGATCACTATCTCATACTAGCACATAATTGTTATTAAACAATTCAAAACAAAGCAAAACTCTTCTGGCATCCATTGATTGCTCTTGGTAGCACAAGATGGCACTACTATGTGGAGAGTTTTGCTCTGTTTTGAATTGTTCAATTGTCATATTCTGAAGAATTAAACATTTACTATAACATAATTTTGTAGTATGAATTTGTCATTATGCACAGAATTAGTCATTTTATAAACAGAGTAGAGCAGGGTGGGGATTCATTCCTTGTATGAATAAGAAGCTTTTATTATTTGGTTTAGCAATGATGTGTTACTTTATACTAAAAGAAATTTTGAAATCATTTTATCACAGCCGGAATTAATTCCTTAAAGCCATTATGCCCAATTAAATTTTGACTTTTATGTAATCTAATATTATATTTCACAAAATTTACAATTATAAAAAAATTAAAAAGATAATAATAAAATTTGTAAACAAGGATAAAAGAATTGCATAAAATTTTAATTAAGGAAGTGTGCCAATCAATAACTCTAATCAGATTAAACTATGACTCAAAAAAACAATTTGTGATGTTGGTCATTAAGAAAGAAAAAAAGCCTTAACGTTTTTCAAAATAAGATATTTATTTCCGATTGCAAGTGAGCAGATTATAATACAACACATAAGAGCAATATATAAAAGATTTAAGAAACTCATTATTATTCTGAGAAATTCGGTTAGATGCAATCATGTGATTGCTATATCAAAAGCAAATTGAAAGGTACATCCTGAAATATCCATCAGTGTTATTGATCATAGGATTAAACAAGAAGCTGGTAAAACTATCCGTCTGTGTGTGTGTAAAATATCATTCACCTCTTCTGTCATAATGAATGTATCCTCAATGCCAAGAAATTAAAGCTTTATCACAGATGTTTAATCATATATTGGATTTATAGTGGATTAAATTGTTCATTTAATAAGGGATCATCATCTGGAAAGATTATCATTATAGTAATAAACTAATTAAAGGGCAAAATGGTAACAAATGAATGATTATAGGTGCAAGAAACTATTGAAAATAAATCACTGAAACATTCTAATATATTGATAAACCATGAATTATATTTTGAAATTAAGAAAAATATTTTTATCTCTAAAGTAATGATAAAATACATGCAATATATTTTTTAATTTTGAAAAATATTTTTCTTTCATTATTCAAAGTATTCTGGTATTAAATACTTAAATACTTTCTGTAATATTTGACCTTGCCTTCAGAAGTGGACTAGTCTAGAATTCTTCCTTATTTGATTGGATTGAGTACACATTGTCGCTAACTAATGTGTAAACAGATGGATAATGAATGTATAAACATAGCCAAATAGGGAAACATAAGTATGGCAATGTGTCAATGCATGTATACAATTCTACCATTGGTTAAATTCTCTGAATATGATTGGTGCCAGTAAGAGAGGGGATCTGGCAAAAAATAGTTAGCCTTTTTGGAGTCAAGCCAGAGAGAATGTCTGTCTAACCTAAACCAGAATACATGCTCTTAAGAGAGAGAACATTTGTCTACCTGAATGACTGAAGGTGCTCTCCATTGAAACCACTTCCAAGAGTGAAGATGTTTCTATATATTTACTACCAATTTGCCTATACTGTGAGGCACGTCTATGATAGGACTGGAAGCTGCTATGACTACGGCAAACTCAAGGCATGCTATCTATTACAGCTGGAAGAATCATTTAACAAACTCAAGGCAATTTGTCCAGTACAGCCAGAAAAGTTAAACTAGAACTCACAAGGCAAGGTAATATATACAGCTGGAAGTAAGTCCAATCATTTGGCATGGCCATTTCATTATTGACTAAGTTGTTTTAAAATAAATTTATTAAACATAGTAACATAGTAATATACAGTTAAACTTTATAAAAAATTACATAGCACTCAGAATGAAACTTGAAAAAGTCAATGCAGAGACAAGGGTATCTTAATAAGATTAAGTGGAAAATAAAACTTTCACCCAAGTATCATCATGTAGACTCACAGGCGAAAGCAAAGAGTCTTGTTGCTTGACTTGATCAAGAACCTTGATAAAGACACTTAGAGCTGAATCCTGAGAATGACCAAAGATGAGCCTGCAATGTGTCAACCATAAAGAAGAAGTTATAAATATAGATAATCTTATTGCTGCAAATTATCCCTTCTTGAGAGTATTAGAAACAGAAAGAGCATCCCTAAGATCCAGAGAGACATTCACAACAATAAAGTCCCTAATCAACTTAAGAGCAGGACAAATATAAAAAATATGGAGTATTGTCTCATCATATAATCTACACAACTGACACTGAGAAGAAATCTTAATGAAGTCTCTGCTGGTCACTAAAAATAACTTGTTGGGAGAGCATTTAAATTCAGTTTAAATACAAAATAAACATTATTGACTACGTTATATGTCAAATTGCATTTATTGATTGTATAATATGTATGTATATTTGTTCTAATAAATTATACATATTAAAATGTGAGTGTTCATATTTATCCATATCATTGTTAATGTGAGTGTTCATATTTATCCATATCATTGTTGGTTTGATCATGAAACCAGCAATTCAGACCAAACACAACAAATTTTGCAGTCTGACAAATAATTTTTTTTTTCCTATGACTCACAAAATATTATAAAACAATTCAAATTCAACAGACTTTGGCATAGTTTAAAAAAGATATATATTTTTCCCTACAACTGGAAAAATAAAGTAAATATGTGAGTATGCAGTTAGACATTTGTCATATTAAAATCGCTATTCTGCCTGAATAAAAATCAAATTCAGCAGTTTGGAAAAAATATGTGAGTGCAAAAAAAAATAGATTCTATCACTTAGATCTGCCTGAATAAAAAACAGATTCAGCAGATTCATAAAAAAAATTGACTGCAAACATAATAGGTATGTCAATTAAAATCACAAACCAATCATGAGTTCAAAACTTGTAATAAAGTAACAACAGCAGCTCTCCCAATGGATTAAAAGATTCATTGAGATAGGTACAAATAGTAGCTGTCAAAATTTAAAATTACATGTGGTAACTCAAAATAAAAATAAAAATTGGTACTTTGTTTCTCTTATGAAGAAATGAGGGGAAATTTAAAAATGGTCAATTCTATTGGCTCTATGGAAGCTTTTGAACCAGACCATCCTAAGGTTTTATCAAGCGATAAAGGGCAATTAATATTTTACTTACAGGCTAACCAGATCAAGAATCCTTGGGTAAAATTAGCCACTGTAATGCCAACAATTGGACCTGAGACTTACGAGTTTCTGAGATCACAATCTACATCAGAAAAACTGTTTGACTTAGATTTTGACAAAACATTGGTGATAGTCACTGATTATTTTTTTCCAAAACCTTTGACAGTAATGTAGAAATATTATTTCAATCCTTAAGACAAATCCTTTTTTAATGTGAAGATTTACCAGTGATGAATTGCCAACAGATAAATTTAATGATAAGAAAACTCTAGATGTTTTCAGTCTCTTTAATGCTACATCCTCCAATGAGCAGAAAATATTGTTGTAGGGGAATAATGTCAGCATTGGGTAATGCCAGTCAATATTTTCTTTCTGAAATATGCTCATCAGAAAATAAATCACCCATCAGAGGGATTGGAAACACCTTCCTGGTTACATTTGTCACCCTAATTGTGAGGCACAACGTAGCTAGCCTGGCCATAGGCATAATATGCTAGAAGGTAAAAGGAAGCAGACAAAGAAAATAAATGAAAAAATATGGAAGGCAGAAGCAAATTAAAATTTTAAAAGATGCAAACAGTGCACATAGTGTGGGGATATGAAATGGAATGAGAAAGGGGAAAATTGAGAGAGCTAAATTTAATTAATGGTATACAAGGAATAAATAGGCATAATAAAGAAGATAAAGTTATACAAAGAATAAATAGGCATAATAAAGAAGATAAAGCTAAATCATGGTGTGGAGGAAGAGGGAAGCTTACTAAAGTTAGATAAATAAAGAAACTCAATAATAAAATTGTCACAGAGTCAAACATCACAGGAAAGAAGTAAATCGCAAGTTAATAAAATATAGATGATAACTAGAGCAAAGACAAAAATGATGAACACAGAAGCCAAGAAGAATCTTTCTAGTGAAGAATAAAAACAAGAAAGAAGTGATCCAAAGAAGATGATCAGCTGCTAATTTACCTAATGGAAATGTTTAAAGCTGAAAATAAAAAAAAATACCAACAAAGAGAAGATGATAATAAACAAAGAGAAGAAGATAGAAAAAAGAGAAACCAACAAAGAGATGATAAAAAACAAAGAGAAGAAGATATCAAAAAGAGAGACCAACAAAAAAAGATGATAAGAAACAAAGAGAAGAAGATATCAAAAAGAGAGACCAACAAAAAAAGATGATAAGAAACAAAGAGAAGAAGATAACAAAAAGAGAGACCAACAAAGAGAAGATGATAGATAACAAAGAGAAGAAGATAACAAAAAGAGAGACCAATGAAGATAATATGATAAGAAACAAAGAGAAGATGACAAAAAGAGACCAACAAAGAGAAGAGGATAAAAACAAATAATAAAAGCAAATCAAAGTCAAAATGAGAAAATGGAAAAACAGATTGAAGAAGTAAACCAAAAAATAGAGAAATAAATTATAAAAGCAATTGAAAGTCAAAATGAAAATATAAACAAATAATCAAATTACTGACCAAATATTGAGAGTTAAAGAAAGGGTCATGGAATATGTCAAAGGGTTTCTGTATGAACAAGAGATTAAGATGGCCCAAATTTGTGTGGCCATGAGTATAAAGATAAAAAAATCCCAAAATTCATGAAGGATAAAGTGGATAGCTTGACCACCCAAGTATAAGAACTGCATATACTGCAAATAAAAAGTGGCTGTACACTGCCAACATATGCCTAACAAGGGGCAGGCAAATGAAAAGACAGAAACAGTACCAAAACAAAATTTAGAAGAAAATATTTACAGATTGTAATGCCACATGAATTTGTGCTTTTTATGTTAATGGTAAGTGGATAATTGGGCATGGCTGCTTGGATGCATTGTGTTCATGATGCTCTAAAATATATTCTCAGCATTATACAGACCTAGAGATAGAGGTCCAAGAATAGTCCAGTAGGGGAATAGGTTTAAGGCTAAAGAAAAGATAAGCCCCTAAGTCTAATATGGTGATGAGAAAGGCTGTCCCAGTGTTAAAAACATTCTCTAGCTACTATTTATAGTTGGATGGTTTCTTGAGGTAAAGGAGTGGCAGTGCTTAAATTTGAGGTATTTTCTTATGACATCATGGTGCATTGTGTACTAGTAGTTCATGCTTGAGCATTTACTTATCCAGGCATTGGGAGCTGTGATTCATGTATTCACTCTTCTTCATCTCACCTTACCTACTTTAACCAAGCAGAGATACCATCACTAAATATGTGGAATGAAATCATATATTTTAAGGCAATTTCATTCCAAAATTTAGTAGAGGGTATGAAACAGATATATTGTTTCACATAATTTGAAGTTTTTCCCCTCTTTTATTTTAAAATCATTTGAAAAAAAAACTGATGCAGTTACAAAAAAACAAAATATGTAAATTTAAATTCTCTAAAAAAAGAAGAGAAAAATCAATATTTAAAATATCCAATTAACAATTAAATGACACATTTAATTAATGGATTTTTATTATTAAAAATCAGTGGTTTCACATGTTACTAATATAATATTTTATGGGTTAGAGCTAAATGTTTATGAATTACAATATAGAAATGCTGTCATTAGTTGATTAAAAAAGATATCTTGCCTTAGGCAAAAGAAGTCAATGTATTTTTGAAAAACATGTCAGTCATCATGGGTGAGATAAAAGAAAATATGGAAAAACATCATGGAAAGTAGGAGAATACAAATAGAGGAATTGGGAAATTCATGGCAGTTATTAGTACAATGATTGTTGCAGTTACTTTGTGGTAAATCACAGCTCATTCTATAAAGAAAAGTTATAGATAATTGGAAAAACTATTGAAGCTGCCATGGCCATTAATTGAAGGTGTTGTACTTAGTAAGAAAAACTTGCAGCTGCCAAAAAACTATATTATGAATAAACCAATTATAATTACAGTAAATGCTAAAATGTTTGGCTAGTAAGAAATAGCTCACTCTCCCCTCCCACACTATGAAAAAGTCATGAAGATGAAAAAAACATGCCAAAGAAACCACCAAAAGGAAATATATACATTCATCTCTAAGACAAATCCCTTTTTAATGTGAAGATTTACTAGTGGTGAATTGCCAACAGATAAATTTAAAAATAAGAAAATTCTAGATGTTTTCAGTCTCTTTAATGCTACACATGCTGGTGCTGATGAGGAGGAAATATTGTTGTAAGGGGGAGTAACCTCAGCATTGAGTAATGCCAATCAATCTTTTCTTCCTGCAATAGGCTTATCAGGAAATAAATCAACCATCAGAGGAGATGGAAACACCAGTCTGGTTACTATATATATATATATATATATATATATATGTCATATTATTATTACTATTTGCGGGATATTCCGTGTAGTGAAAAAGCTAAATGCTGACATTTCAGTACAATATCAAGTACCTTCCTCAGAGCGTCCTCTTTCTCAAATCATAAGAATGCATGTGAGATTTAAAATCGTTTTTATCGTTTTCTTTCTCCTCATATTTAAATTCTATTGGTTGAGAAGTTTTAAAATTTATTTTCTCTTCCAATAGTTTCTTCCAAATGTTGTTAATCTTCTTTAACTCACACCTTTCATTTATGCTCTTGGGCCTTTTAAAAATCTCTATAGCTTCTCTTAGCAATCTCTGGTCATATTGTTCAATTTTTGCTAAAATATTTGTTTTTTCAAAATTGATATCATGATTTGTTAATTTAATATGAGAATAAATAGCTGATGAATTGGATTTTTCTCTCACTGCCAGAATGTGTTCTTCCTTTCTAATATTTATTCTACGATTAGTCTGTCCTATATATGTATGTGGACAGACCCTACATGGAATTTCATACACACCATGACACTCCAAAGCAATTTTATCTTTAGGAAGAGGAAATATTTCACTAATTTTTTTATAAGTAGTAAAAATTGTGTGGATATTATTATTCTTTAAAATGTTACCAATTCTATCAGTTACTCCTTTAATATATGGCAAAATTGTCTTAATTTTTGATGTATCAAAATCTTTTTTCTTTTGATATGTATAAGCCCTATTAATAATTTTGTAATTAAAGCCATTATGAAGAAGCATTTTATTAGTAGCAAAAAGGTCCCAGTGAAAATGGCTATCATCAGAAAGTCTCTTTGTTCTATCCAATAATGTCTTTGCCACTGAAAATAGTTGTGCATTCTTATGATTTGAGAAAGAGGACGCTCTGAGGAAGGTACTTGATATTGTACTGAAACGTCAGCATTTAGCTTTTTCACTACACGGAATATCCCGCAAATAGTAATAATAATATGACATCTTTTATCCGTGAAAACATTAGAATTAATATATATATATATTCAAATAATGTTTGAAAATGTTTCCTTTAATATGATGATGATCACTACACAGTGTTTACTTATAAAACTAGGCTAGGTTTCATAGAACATAAGTTACTCCCAATGAAATGAACAATATAAAGATCTTAACACACACTATTTAAAACAATTATAAAACAATATTATTACAAAATATTGTAATTGTCAGAGAAAATATAATTTTGATTTAAAAATAAATAAAATCATTTCTCCAATCTTTCCTTTTTTTCTTTTATTTTTTTTAATTCACACATTCACTAGAAAGCCACAGTTATTTATAAAATGTACCAAAGTTTATTTTCATTAATTTTAAAGGACTATTTAAATTGAATCTAATGATACTTAGTTTTAAGATTGAACATATTTATTACAGAATAAATTCCTGGCCTTTAATATATTCTGGACAATCTTATATCTGACCAACCTTCACAAATATGATATAGTTATTTATATTATAAGCTTCATAGCATGATTATGCACATATATCCAATAGGGAATAATTTTAATTGATGCACTCTTTTTATGATAATAACTCTCAGAAGTGGTCGGTTTAGATCTACATTCTGATTTAGCAATAACATGAACTAATTATGTGAGGTGGTCCTTTGAATGAATTTGATCTGGATTTACTAAAGAAAACTTAATTAACTGAGGTAATCCTTTAGATATGACTCCCAAATTTACATAACAAAACTATGAATAAATTCATCATATAGATATTGTGTAAAATGACCATTCAACCATGATCTAACAATTGCATGTACATAATAAGTTATAACATGCATAAAATTTAAGTCATAGCAATCAAAAGGAGAGCTAATTTATGTACAAATGGACTCAATCAAATTTTAAATAAAAATTTTAACATAAAATATCATTAATTATACTATATTCACACACACACATGACTTGGATGCTTTAAATATTTAACAAGTGTGCACATTTGCTTTAAAGTGAGAAAACTTTTTTAGAAAATGTTAATAAAACATATAAAGCTAATTTTATATATATAAATCTTTTTATATACAAATCTTTTTTTAACTTCGATTTCTTTAAATTGCAACTAACTTATTTTTAAAATGATACTTTTGATTTATGTTTTAATCAATCAATAATATAAAATGTAGTTTGTTATTATTAAATATAAACCTTAAATGATTAATATGTTAAGATAACAATCCAAACAGTTTTTCTTAACTTACTACACAAATGTTCTGGAGCTGGACTTCTTTACATTTCACTAAGGGGTTTTCTTTTCAGTCTGTTTTTCTTCCACAATAATATGTATTACATGTGTTTATTTATAAGATGTTATAATGTTCTTCAATAATTGCTTGTTTTTTTGAAATGTAAAGTTTAATGATTGTTTCTTCATAGTAATTAGAGATTTCTTCTAATACAGACCTTTATCAGGTCTGCCAGCAATCCATAGTATATTTCAGCAGTCAGCAGTTATTCTTCTTTTCTACTTATTCATCATAATGATATCCCAGGCAGCTTGATTAAAACAAGGATTGAGATCAACTGCTTTAAAAAAAACTGACCATATATATGTTTGGATGTCTTGTTTTAATTGTTGGATCTTGTTTTTCATACTTATGGTCTTGTTTTTAACATCTTTATCATAAAACATTGTGATCTGAATTTATTTTAATTACAAGAATTTTAAAACATTTTCATTATTTAGCTGAACTTACAAAACACTAATTATTAAATTGTTTATTTTTTCCCTTGTTTTCAAATCTCATATCACAAAACAGATTTAATATTTTTTAAAAGTTATTTTTTTAATTTACTATCTATTTATTAACTGAGTTGTTTTGCAATACATTCATTTACATTCTTTGATAAGAGAAACTTTTAATATAATTTATATAATTTAAGAAGTTTCTTTTAAATTCAAATACTTTTAACAAACCTATTACATTCATTTAAATGTGACATTTAATAATTTATATAAGATGAGTACATTACTTACTTTATTTTACACTATTTGTTCTATTTTACATAATAATACTTAAAAACTTCTTAATGCTATATTTATTATTAGCATTCTTTCCAACTCTGAAAACTTGCCCTCAACTCAGCGGAAGACAATATGGTCATCACTGAAATTAATAAGACATTTTTTGTTTCAATATATAAGCAACTTTAGCAGTAGTCAGTACATTTCCAGTTTTATTTTCAATAAAAATACCTTTATAGACCATATTTTTAATTAAACAAATCTAATATTTAAGATTATTAAAAGTTTAATGTGTAATTAATGAATTGTTAATAATAATTACTTGCCAAATAGATAGATAGATAGATAGATAGATAGATAGATAGATAGATAGATAGATAGATAGATAGATAGATAGATAGATAGATAGATAGATAGATAGATAGATAGATAGATAGATAGATAGGTAGGTAGGTAGGTAGGTAGGTAGGTAGGTAGGTAGGTAGGTAGGTAGGTAGGTAGGTAGGTAGGTAGGTAGGTAGGTAGGTAGGTAGGTAGGGTAGGTAGGTAGGTAGGTAGGTAGGTAGGTAGGTAGGTAGGCGAGGTAGGTAGGTAGGTAGGTAGGTAGGTAGGTAGGTAGGTAGGTAGGTAGATAGATAGATAGATAGATAGATAGATAGATAGATAGCGATAGATAGATAGATAGATAGATAGATAGATAGATAGATAGAGATAGATAGATAGATAGATAGATAGATAGATAGATAGATAGATAGATGAGATAGATAGATAGATAGATAGATAGATAGATAGATAGATAGATAGATAGATAGATAGATAGATAGATAGATAGATAGATAGATAGATAGATAGATAGATAGATAGATAGATAGATAGATAGATAGATAGATAGATAGATAGATAGATAGATAGATAGATAGATAGATAGATAGATAGATAGATAGATAGATAGATAGATAGATAGATAGATAGATAGATAGCACAACATTTTATGAGAGCACTGTTTGCTTATATTTTGGGATAGTAACTAAAGATGTTTAAGCATATATGTACACTAAAAAATACTAAAATTCATCTTTTCATTTACAAAATATTTTCAAGTGCAGTTATTATAGTCTGTAATCATGATGGTCTTGCAATATATATATATATATATCATTAATTTAAACACAAATAAGTATGATTATGCATTTTTTGACAACTATTCTCTTTCGTACTCTTTTCAACATTTTTTCATCAATCTCACTTCTCCTATCCGTTTTTATAAAAATTTATATTTTTTAAGTTTTCAGTACTTTTTTTTATCTTACTTTCTAATCAACAATGTTTTTTCACTATACAAAACATTTAAGAAGTTTGTTTTTTAACTCTGTTAATGATCTGGAAAATAACTTTTTATTTATTACAATCCTGCATAAACATTGCATGACATTTTTTTTTTACTATTTCTATCAATTAGTTGCTTTTCTGTTTATAATTATTAACATGCATTGAACTGGATGATTGGCATTATTCTTTAAACAAGACATCATCTATTATGTTTATCATAATATCTGTCAATATTCAGTAATATTAAATTTGTTACTAATAATGAACTTTAATTATATATTCCTATTTAAACTCTATTGATGTATTTTGGATTCTAATAAAACTGACAGCATAGTGTGATTTATATTTTCACAAATCATGTTACATTTCATCAATGAAGAATTCATCCAAATAATTCTACTTATAGAAAATAAAAATCACATATAAGGTGATGTAAAATTGAGCAAATTCAACTTTTCATGGAAATCCCACAGACTGTGTTAACATATTTGCTACATCAGTGAAAGAAACACTATCCTATACATGTTAAATCATTCAAAGAAATTGGCAGAACTAACAACTTCTACTTTTTCTCATAGTAAACCAAGTTTCCAAATGTCTTCTGAATACAATTGTTAAGGCTTGTTATAATGTTATTCCTGGTATAATATCTTGTGTTTGATGAAAATATCAAGCAAATACATTTGCACATGGTGAATAATAGTGAACGTATTTAACAATTTCTGCAAATAATGTCTTCAGATTATAATTTTTTTCTTATGATATTGAATTTTACATATAAAAACCTAAAACAGTATTTTAAATGCATCACTTCAGCAAGCCTCTTAAAAAAAATATGGTGAAAGCAATAGTAATCAAAAATGCCATACCAGGTGACAAAAATTTTAACAGTCTTCCATTCCTTTTTTCTCCCAACTGAAGACATAAATTGGATAATTAAGTAAATTATCTTAGACCAGATATCTGAAAAAAAAAAAACACGCCTGTTGAAAACTTTTTTTCATTCGGCTTAGATTCAAACCCAAGTAGAGGCATGATGGTAGATACACTGCTGTTTGCAACAAGGCTCTTTTAGAATATATATATATATATATATATACGTGTATCTGTGTATTTTAAGAATATTTTTGCTTGTTTACTTTTTTTCCTAGCTTAAACATAACAAAAAAAAATAATACTATAATTATTTTTTTAATGCAGTTATTTTTTATTAGTGGTGACTTTAATTATTATTATTTGTCTAGAGGATAGATTTAATTTTAAAACAGTACTGATGGAAAACTTGCAAATAAATAATGCAATAACTATTTGAATATATATATATTTTCAAAATAAATGGCCAGGTTTAATTAGATAAAAAAACTCACGGTATTTTCGCATACAGAATATTTTGAACATATATCATATACATAGCATAGAGAAATAAATAATAAGTACGGCCAAATTAAGGTTGAAATAAATTCGTTTATTAATCTGTTGAGTTAACTGTCGACACAGTGTGTCTGTTTCAAAACACATTTTCTACGACTATAAACTTCTGCTTTACATATACACATAGCATGTGTTTAAATATAAAACGTTTATTTCTGTGAGTTCTTTAAGTGTATTTCTAAAATAAGAATTAGATACCCTATATTGGATGTATCGTAGTAGTATAAAAGACTCATTATGATGCTAGAAAAAACGTGTTGAAATGATAGCAATCATTACAAAATACCACTGTGAATGATTAAATGTTATCATGTGACTTAAATATATATGATAATAATTATGTGTAGGGGGAAGGGACTTAATTTCCAAATAAAGCATTTAGTTATAATATTTTCCCAGTGATAACTATGATTATTATATATGGAATGATAATTATATAACAGGAAGAATATTTATTTCCAAATAAAGTATTTAGTTGTAATATTCGAGCACTGATAACGTTCTCCCTTCATTAGGATTGCTATAGTAAATTACCTTAGATATTGATTGAATGCTATTATATAATTACTTTATATATATATATATGATAATAATTCTATAATAGAAAGGGACTTAATTTTCCAATAAAGTATTTAATTATAACATTTGGCTAATGATAACCAATTCTCCTCATTAGGATTGCTATTCACATTAAAAAAAACTTTATAATTAGTGTAAATTCAAATCTTTTGCACGATATCACAACTATTAAGTAATAATATTCAATATAAAATATTTTTTATCAAAATACTTCTTAAAAAATAAAATTAAAACCAAAGTAATTTTGTTTTTAAATATATTACTATCAGAATATATGTCAACTTTTATAGATATTTATTTAGGTGTAAAGATTGTCATCTTTATCAACTATTTTATTTAGGTCCTTGCTTTTTTAAAAATACGTTTTATGGTATTAATGTAATGGGAAATACTATTTAGCATGGTTTAGTGCAGTGGTATGTTTATGAACCCTAAAGCTCAGGGTCTTTGTAATGAGATTTATTTCTGTTCAATTCAAATTTTCAAACTTTATGTGAATTCTTGTGTAACAAATCAGTTGATTAGATTACCTTGAATAGTTTGAAGTAATGATATTAATTTGGATTCAAAATCATGGATAATGGCTATATTATATTTCTTCTGCTTGTACTTCAATTGAATCTTTATGTGAATTCCTAAGAAACAAACCATTTGATTATATAGTTCATTGTTTGTGAATTTGCCTAAACTTAAATAAACTCTATCAACTCAATTCATCTAGCTTAAATGAACACGTCCAATTTAGATTCAAATAAACAGGAAGTTAAAATTATTGGATTTTATTTTTATGACAACTATAATAAAAATATAAAAAATTAAATAAATAATAACAAATGCTACTAATTAGTCTAAAAAAATTATGTTTCATGTCATTTAAATAAAAGATAAATACAATCTGAAGGAATTGGTTATCTATTTGCTATGCATTCTTCAAGGATCATATGTCACTGTAGTTATAATATTTAATCCATATTTAATATTGCAAAGTTAGACTAGGTATATAATGATAATTTAATGTACCAATGTTAATAAGTAAACGCTCTTCAGAATTTGCATTAAGAGTTTAAGTAATGCTTTTACTTTGAACTTATCTACAATTTCAATAAACTTACAAGTGTTGTGAAAAATTATTCAATTGTAAATATTTTTGGATTAAATTTAAAATATTTAAAGTCTAATAATATATTTTCCTTTATAAATAAAAAGTTTAAAATGTAGTAGTTTATTTATATGTTTATAATAGATAACAATACTGGCAATAAGGATGAAATATATGGGATATGAAAGATGTAAATATTGATCTAAGCGTAGGTTGTTGATGCACAAAACTGTGGCTTATATTGTCAATGAATTAATCCAATATTCAAACAGTAGGTCATTGCTATCATGTGTACATTGTAGTGATAATAAAAAATCCATATTTAATATTACATAGACTACATATATAATGATAATTTAATATACTACTGCTAACAGGTAACCACTCTGTAAAATTTGCATAAAGAATTCAAATAGTTCTTTTACTTTGAAGTTATCTAGAATTTTAATGAACTCCCAAATTTTATGAAAATTTATGCTATTGCAAATATTTTGGGATTAATTTTAAAAGTTTCAAAGGGTAATAACATATTTTCTGTATAAATAAAAACTTTAAAATGTAGTAGTATATTTATATGTACATAATAGACATCATTACTGGCAATAAGGATGGAATATATGGGATGTGAAAGGTGTAGATATAAGTTGTTTAGCCACAAAACTGTGGTTTATATTGTTCAATAAATTAATTCAATATTTGAACAGTAGATAGTGGCTAATTTTGTAAAGTTGTGCATCTACATAAAAAAGATAACTTTACCCAAGATATGGCACTATAAAATAATGAGTATTTTTTAAAGTTCTAAGAAAATAAATTTTGAACCCTGGCATGATTCAGAATCTTTTGGAAATTTCAATTAAAGAAACTTAGTGAATTGTGTAGGTCTATTATTTATCAAATCTTATTATCACAAACAAATCTCTCTAAGTTTAAAAAAGCTATTGAACTACCAAATGCATGTTTTAACCCATTGTCCTTAATTAGTTATTTTCTCTAGTGCAATAATTCCTAACCTGTATTGCATGTATCCTAAGAAGCACAAACAGGGCATTTAAAAATATGTTTAAAATGAATAATAATAAAAAGGGCATATGCATTAACAGCATAAGTCAAGATCAAGTTATAAGTGATCACTAATTTGAAGTATTGGCTTCAATTTTCAAAATCTTCTCACCTCTAAATATTAACACAACTCATTATTCTCAAACATGAGACAAATTTGAAATATCACTCTGTATTATCTCTATGATATAAACTTTAATATCATGATAAAAAATCAAATCAAATGTCACCATGACTTCCAATTCTAATAAAGCTCATATTTACAAATGTTAGGTATAGAGTTTGCAAAACAAGTTCTTAACAAGCTTTGAGAATATCCTCAACCCCAGACCAGTTTCTGTTTCTGGCATCATCAGTGAGCTGCCAAGATATTCATTAGATTAAAAATACTAGAACAATCCCAGCACTTTATCTAATGTATAACTGTTGAGAAGAAAATCTGAAATTTTCAGACATCCATATGTCTAAAAAATCCAGCTATCTAATTCAAATAACCATATGGGACTGAACTAGGTTCAGGTATACCATATATTAATAGCTTTAGCAATAAAAAATCATCAAAGCCTTAATAGCAAAAAATAAAATGATAAAAAAATCATGTCTGATGTCACATGATTTAATTTTAATAAAGCCCATTTTTACAATTTGTTATATAGAGAGCTTGCAAAACAAGCCCTTAACAAGTTTTGGGAATAAACTCAACTTCCAGACTGGCTTGATGCTTCTGGCATCATCGCTGAGGTGCTAGGAGTTTCATTAGATTAAAAATACTAGGAGTGCTGAGTTTGTCCTAGTATTTTTAATCTAATGAATATCCTGGCACCTCACTGATGATGCCAGAAGCAGAAACCGGGTCTGGGGTTGAGAATATTCTCAAAGCTTGTTAATAGCTTATTTTGCAGCTCTATATAATAAACTTTAATATCATACAACTTATAA
>JAQFVV010014221.1:0-44923 GCA_028023455.1 Epiperipatus broadwayi
TCTAATGGTTATATATATATATACAAATCAATATATATATCAAAATATGGTACAATTTATATAAATTATATTCTTTTAGAAGTACTTTCGACTATACACTTTGTAGTCTTTATCAACTATATAATGTTGAATAATCAAAACGAGACAACCCTTAACAACACCCATAGTTCAATTCAGATTTCCCACAATTCTGTTATCTTAACATTTGATGACTGGCGATTCATTAACATTTGACAATTTCTTGGAATCAACATAGCCTCTTTTATTTTACGTTTATTATGACAACATTCAATTTGAATAATTTTCATATTTTTATAATCAAATTTAAATCCATATTGACAAAATTTATTATGATCAAATATAACAGATGATGAAGGTTTATTTACATCTGTTCCATATTGATTCTCTTTTTGAATTCTATTATATAAAAGCATATGTTCTTTTATTCTCTTCTCAAATGTACACTTAGATTGACCAATGTATTGTACGCCGCATCCACATATCAATCTATATATAATAGAATTTTGATTAAACTTTGAATTTTGAATTTTAGAATTATTAAGCAATCTATTTATGTTATTTGTAGAAAAAAAAGCAATATGACACAAACCATTATAAATTTTCTTAATAAACTTGACCTCCTCATCTGATATAAATGGCATTGAAATCCATTTCATTTTGATATTTTTATTTTTAATTTTATTATAGTGTTGATTTCTTTTAATATTCAGTTTCTAAGACTCCAACCAAGTTCCAAAAGCTTTATACTGATGTATTTTTAGTTTATTACAGGGAACTATTTATGTAAAATGTTTCATAATAACAAATTCAAGCTAAATCTTGAACTTATGTTGTTTTTTTTGCAATAATTATTCAAATGAAATACACATCTTTTTCAAACCTGCTGATACTTCTCACCTTTTTTATTCTTGTTTCATAAGTGTATCACTATTCACAGGCAATTACTTAAAAATGTATAAAATAATTGTAGCCCATCAATGTACCTGTAATTACTCATGCATAAAAATTTAAGTGGTTTCGACGATATTCCATAATATTAGACAATAATACATACAATGTACTCAAAAGAAATAACAAGGAATGATTCAGCTCATATCTATTCTTCCTCAAATATTTACCAAGGATTATCATGACCAAACCTTGGCAATCAATAATCTATCTACTTTGGTTGTTCTCTCGTATAGTTTAAACCTTTATTTCCATTGAACTTTCACATCAGATTTGACTTCTGAAAATAAATGTTTGGGCTTTTTTTCAGTTTAGTCATCATGATTATATTAGAATATGACACTTTTCAAATTTGGATTGCACACTATTGAAAATAATCAACTTATTGTACCATATAGTATCATCAAACTTTTGCCTAAATAATATAAGTTTATTTTATCACATGATCACCATCTCTTATATTAACACATAATTGTTATTAAACAAGGCAAAACTCTCCACACAGTAGTGCCACTCTGTGCCAACCAGAGTAATCAATGGATGCCAGAAGGCTTGTGCATAAAATTCCTAATCTAGTACCTACTCATCCAATATCCCCAGACTAGTTTCTGGCTTGTGGCTTTTGTCAGTGAGGAGCCTTGGATTTGAGAGCACCGCACCTATATCTTAGGATATAATGCAATGCTCCATCACCTTTTATTTCTACTAAACTACAAAACTATGAGAATGAAATTGAAAACACAATAATTTCAATATAAGCTTAATAGCTTCTAGTCATATGGGTCTAAACTCAGTTCAGCACCCATACATTTTGGTGTCTTTGGCTCTTTAACAACCATAACTATCCTATTAGGCAGGATTGGTGTTAAACCAGTAAACATCAAATGATCATTATCTCTTATACCAACACATAATTGTCATTAAACAAGGCAAAACTATCCATACAGTAGTGCCACCCTGTGCCAACCAGAGTAATCAATGGTTTCCAGAAGGCTTGTGATAGGGATTTTATGCATAAGCCTTCTGACATCCATTGATTATTCTGGTTGGCACAGGGTGGCAATACTGTATAGAGAGTTTTGCCTTGTTTAATGAGTTTATTTTATTATTGTAAGTATAATAATATTTAGATACATTTTGTTATTAATATTATTTTAATAAAAAAGTTTCAATCATGAACTTTGTCTAATAAGAGCTTTAAGTAAAACACATGTGAATTACAAAAGAATATACTTTAAGTTCAATTATAAACTGACACAAAATCTTTTCAGTGTCAAACTATTCTTCTTCTGCAATATTGGGTAAGTTATACAAGTCATTTAAATTTATAGACGTTTAGGAATTAATTTTAACTATACAGTACATTTGTCAGAGAAATCTAAAAAAAATATTGTAATTTAATTTTTTAAAATTTATACCAGTAAAGCCATCTATTGAAATATTCAACCTTTTTTTTTAATTTTGTAATTTCGGAAAGTTATGAAATATTGATTTTGTTTAATTAAAAATATTCAAAATAAAACAGCTAAATCAAATAGCAGCAAAGTAAAAGAGTTTTCAGTACTGCCTTTCCTTTGATTGATATATTTCTTTATAATCAGTGACACATTATTTGCAGATTATTTCAATAACACTTTAAAAAATAAGTAAAAATATTTTTTAGCAATGTTTCTAAGAGTACTGATCATTTTTGCAGACTATTTGTGTAATAATTATTAATTATAAAATATAATTTTTTATACTTGTTTTTTATGTGTATAGAAAGTAATAACTTCTAGCATATTGTCAACAAAGTAAATCGCAACATTCAGATCAGCTCACCGAAATAAAATTATGACTAATATATTATAGTCATCACTGTCTTAAAATAATTTGAGATATTTTACAAATTTTGGTTACAAATTTAATATTTTAAAGCGGAATTTGTTACATTTGTCAGAGATAAATATATTTTTTTTGTTTGCATTTGAAAAACAAATTTGAATTAAAAAACAAGAAATAATATATATTTATTGAAGTTACTCTGCTTTGCCATGCTCTTGTTTTTTGATATTTGAAATATTTACATTTTATTTGCAAAAATATTTTTACCAAATCATGTTCAATTTATTAAAATCTGATATACAATAATGGTTTAATATTAAAAACAAAAGATTGGAAGCTTACAAAAAGGCTCACCAGGCAGAACAAGAGTTAAAATTTTAAATGAAATTTAGTTTATGCCTAAATACTTTTATTATATTATGTTATATATGTATTCCTTAAACATTTTTGTCTAAATTACCAATTACCATGTATATGTTAAATTTAGTTACTTTATTATCCACCACGCAATCTTCTATAATCCTATATTTAATATTCTAAATGAAAGTGAGTGGGGGGGGGGGATAAACTTCCTAATAATTAAACTGCTTAAAGAAAATTTATAATCAACTTCCAGAAATAACTTATTGGTAGAACTAATGATAGTTATGGTCTTATTATTGTTGCTTCTTAATTAAGTATATATTATGTGTTTAAGCATTGTCTATGTCAGATAAAAAATGAATTAATATGCAATTAAAATCTATTAATACCATCAAATTTATAAAATGTTTGTTCATATATAAATATTTAAATGGGGCAGGGAGTTTAACATTTACATGGAAGCTTATTGAATACAGCCTTTGTGAATTCAATTAAAATGGATTGGATTTTATTATTTAAATGCGTTTAAGCACAATTCTATATATATATATATATATATATTAAATTTCAATATTTTTGTAAGTATTGAAATAGGTAGATACGATTAATAATGAATTTCAAAAATTTATACACCTAATACTTTGAAATATGAAATCATTTTTAGTTTTTTAGGAAAATTTGGATATAGCTATTATTAATGTTTATTTTTGGTAAACATTTTAGAATATTTCTTAAAGCTTATACATGTGTTACTTAGTTATTAACATGATGACAATTTACCAGCATGATACTTAAGTAAATATTCAGGTTTATTGCGAAATCTTTAAAACCAAAGAATAAACTAGTATAACATTTCTTAACTTGTATTGGATTAAATTCATCTCTGATAAAATTGACTTTTGAAGCATTGCACACAAATTCCTGACTTGGTTATTATATCTATAATCATCAGTTTTGTATTAGAAGAGTTAAATAAGTTATACTGAGTCTATAAATACATTGAATGATGATTTATGAAAGCGGCATAGAAAAATAATATTTATTTAGATACCCCTAATTGAAATGCATTGTCAATTAATATATTGTTATATCTTATAGATTTTTAAAATGTCAAATAATAATATTAAAAGGGTTAGATGTAATAGATAACCATCACATACTTAGATTAAATTGTTATAATATTATAATGTAACATTTGTAAAAGAAATGTTTATTATTAATTTATTTTAATATAGGTTTTGCTCATTACTTATGTCTTGCTCAGTGGTATCATATCATTCAATAGTCACCACTATCTTCTAATGTCTTGATATTCTGGAAATCTAGTGGAAATATATAAAATAATGATATGATTTTGGTTTAGATATATTCACTACTAAATTTAATTTTCATATACATATCTGTACATTATACATTCAATGTAGGTTGACTATACTAAGTAAAATAATTCCTCATGTTAAGCACATAAATAGGAAATAATAAATGGAAAAAAAACATGAATTTATCTGGATTCTGATGTTGGCCATACTTACAAAACGATTCAGTATATTAGAATTGATTAATAATAAATACAAGAGTAATTAAAATTTACAGAATATTCTTTATCTTATGAATATGGTTTTGCCTATTAGACAAACAAATCTTTTAATGTAAAGATTACAACAAAAACTATATATATATATATATATATATATATATATATATATATATATATATATATATATATATATATATATATATATATATATATATATATATATATATATATATAATGTCCATTAAATAAAACAAAATTGTAATTATAATAATTATTATAATATATAATCAGAAGGTAATAAATTATTTACAACAGCTATATAAATATCATTTTTTTAATATACATAAAAAGCTTTTTCCAGCACCTGATTTGGTGCCCTTATGCAATGTTAATAATCTATTAGTTAATGAACTATTTCAGTCTTCAAACCATCTAGTGTTCAATAATGAAATTAAAACAAAGAATAACAATATAAATCATTAAAAAAAGAATCAAAACCTGCATATATAAATCCAGTAATTACAAAATAATTGACTATATCATAACAATACAATAAATAAAATAAATTAAAGGCATTTTTACAATTATATATATATGGGTGTGTGTGCGTGTGTGTCAATTTATATAATTTTCCATTCATTCTTAATTAACCAATTATTATAACCAAACTTATGGAAGTGTTGTAAATATTCATACAATTATTTAAATTATTTTTAATATAATATGTTTCATATATTTGTCTTCTTTTTGGATCCTTGATGTAATCTAAACATTTAATAATTTCTGTAGCATCGATTATATGCCCATATTTCCAGTAATAAATGTATAATGCAGATTTATCATCTCTTCTATTAATTGCATTATTATGTTCTTTGGCTCTTACCTATAATTGTTTGCCAGTATGACCAAAGTAAATCATTTTATTGGCTCACATGTAAATTTATATACAATTCCTTTTTTGTATCGTATATCATCTCTCAACCTATAATTACCTATTGATAAATCAAGATTTTTACTACTTGACCAACCAATATTTATATTCCTCTCAATATATTTTTTGCTATATTTTAATGTATTACATATCTTATGATAATATAAATGTCTAAACAATTTCTTATTTCATTCATTATTACCATTATTTACATCAGAAATTTTATTACCTACTACAGATGTTTTAGACTAAAAAAAAAAGGTATTTTTAATAGTTTTAGGATTATATCCATAATATTTATATAATTTAATAAGTTGATCCTTTTGTAACTGAGCTACACTTTTATATATATTATATTTATCATTCCCATATTGAATTTTTTTTTTTAAAAAATAAAAAGATATTTGTATAGCTGTTGTGAAGAATTTATTATTTTCTGATTATTATTTTATGGAAAAAACAACATAAAGATATTAATCTTTTTCAATTTTGATGATGATATATATATATATATATATTGTTACCGGTCGCCTTATTCAACCGTTCATATAGGGATTGAGAGCTCCAAAATAAACATGATATAGCGTAAAGCTTTATTTATTTTCCTATATCAATAGTTGTTCATTATCAACATAAGGGGGCGCCAGATACGATGATTTAATTTACAATTTAATTTCTCGCATCACCTTACGTCATATCAAAACGATTTCGAAGTCTAATCCCCGCCCATAAGCTCAAACTCCCAGCATGGACCAATAAGGGTCACTCAGGGTCGCGATGTAATTTTTTTTTTTTAAGACTATTATTCTGGCAAAAGACACAATACTAACCAATGGAGAAGAAGCTTGGTTGATTAACAGATCGATCCAAATATTGGCCCGGGTCATTGGTTATTTGCAAATAATACGAATGTTCGGTTTATGCATCATTATATAAAAAAACTTAGAAGCTTATAATATCATCCCCCCTTTATCATATAGTCCAATAGAATTATTCACACTAGCTTTATTGACATTTACTTATACTTATTAATAATAGGCCCTCCCAACTCTTAAACCTATCTTAACTACATAATAAATAAACATCGTGACTTACGGCACGATGAAATTTAAAGAAATAAACAAAACAAAAAAATACAAGAAAGACAAATTTAAAAGTAAAATAATTAATTGCATGAGTAACTGCTGATTATAATAATTAAAAAAATATATATTTTACTTATAGAGAATGATTTTAGGAATGCTCGACTTGTTTAAATAAAAAAAAATGTATTGAATATAAAAAAAATGAAACATTGATTAATAGCTTTATTTGCACGCACATACACGCATTCTCGCACTGGCACAGAAAAGAACATATTATGCATAATAAACATGGGGGATAAAATATATTTCCTTCTTTTACATTTTGAAATTAGGTGTGTGTTATAGTTTATCTGCGAAAGAAAATAATACTTATGATCAAAGTTCATAACAGGAAAAGTCCTAAGATTTAAATATGAGGAACTATGTAGCATCTGATATTTTTTTTTTATTTACGAAAGTTGAGATTAAAATAATAAGATTCAAATATGAGGGATTACGGATCATTTTATATTTTGATTTATGAAAATCGAATTTAATTAATTATGAGATTGCCTTTTAAAGTCTACGTAAAGAAAGAATGGGAGCATTATAAAATAAAGTGTTTACCTAGGATTTTGCATAGTCTTCTGCTGCTTCTAATTTGGTGAAGGTTCGAACCTGATGGATGATGTTTCCATAATACATGGTTATTCATTTCATATAAGTTCAGCGTAGTATGTTTGGATGACTCTTGTATATTAAACGGAACAACGTCCTTGGGCTAATTGGAGTACGATGTTCGGACGGCACTGTTGTTGATCATTCATAGCTGTGGAGATGTTCTGGCGGCAGAGCGTCGATCAATCACTGAAGGGTTTCTTAGCCCATCATGACGATCAATGCTCTAAATGTTAATTTCATAGTGATCATATTGGATAAACCGGATAGCAAAAAAAAGAGAAAAGTTCTAGTTGTAGCTTCTGTAGGAATCAAAAAAAGACTATAAGCATAAGCATAAAAAAGTGTAAAAGAACTCTAGACAAAGACTAAGACTCCTATTTATATGGGTTGGTTATTATCTGAGGATCGAATCTCCACCCAGAGTTCAATATTCTTTGAGTTGTCGTTGGGGTCTGTGTCCTACGTAATGTTCATTCAATCCATATGCTTGAGGCAATCTTAGGTTTATGCAATCTCACTTTGCAATCTCGGTTAGAAAAAATTCATACTTATTCACCTTTTATACATACACGTGTGCGTGTTTTAAGAGAACAATTTAACTTACATTAGTTTAAAAGTCGAGCATTTAATCTCAAAATCACTTCTATAAGCTTTTAACTTTCACTATAGTTATAATTTAAAATAAAACCCCTTTTTAATTACTTCCGCAGCATATACGAGTAGAAATCAATTATTGAGATTTAAACTGGCATATTAGTGATGCTTTATATTTTATTTTTAGAGAATATTATTATAGTAGATTATATGAAAGCCTTAAATTATTTAATCAGAAATATTAACATTTTATTTTATAGTGTATTTTATAAAGCATTGAAAGAAAACTATATTTATTTTTATCATAAGTTGAAAGTAAATAAAAAAAATAGAGTATTTGCATTGCTTGTGTGTGTGGGTATATACCTGTACTGACTTTGTCTCGGTACATATCCCCGCGATCCGTCTAAAATTAAAATGCGATGCTAGGCATTTTAATTTTCACAATAAAATCTTTTATTTTTGACCCCACTTCGTGTGATTTTTAATCACTTATTTTAGCCGACTATCCTACAGTTCAACTTCCCCTCATATAAAGAAACAAATTGGCAGGTCATGTGGTCAGGCTCGGATTGACACTTGACATTTGCGAACTAAACTCAAAAAAAAAAATTCTTCTCCTTTTTTTTTTCTTTACGAAGAGCGGGCGTGCCATAATTGGAGATATCTTGTCCAGTCTGGTACAGGCACCCTGGGTGGAAGATTGGCATGGGGATGGACCTTTCCGAAGTCCCACGATGCAAGGTTACAAACATATAGGCATTCTCGTATGGCCTAGCTAATGGAAGGCAGGAGGATGGTCATTTTCGAAGTCCCCTCTGCAAAAAAATACGAAAACATTTACGAGGTGGCAAATAATCTGAGTCCTAGAACAACAAGCATTCAAAATTTCTGAGCTCTGTACCTCCTAGCACAATGGGAAATAGTGAGGGAAGGAACAATAAGAGTGCACTCTCGCGATCCGGCTTTTCTTTCTTTCTTTAGGCGGCATCCGCTTCCTTTCTCCGCATGTTTTCGAGCAACATATATATATTTTTTTAAACTGGCTTTCAGAAATATTAACTTATTTACCTCGAATAATTTTTTTTAGAAGATTTATGACATTTATTCTTTTTATCTGCGATCTGCTTTGATTTAAAATAATGCTTTATCAACCCCCCTTCCCCCCTTGTTATTGTACGATGCGATGCGATGTGTAAGTCCTTTCTGATCCGAGGTCATTTTCCTTTAGTTACCGTTGTTTATAAAGCGTGCTCCGGTAATCGTATTCCTGTGGCAAATCCGTGTTCGTCAACATGTTTTTAGACTAAATTTTCATTAGTATCGATCTGGTGGTAGCTTTCTCCTATATGGTTCCTGTCTCAGCCTCTCTATCTGCCTTTCCCGTCCTTCGGCTCGCTCGAACTTGGCTATGGTGTCCCCCATCTCGTGGATGCCCTCTTCATCCCGGCTTAGCATCATCCGCCTGATGTCTGTCGGCATGTTGTGTCTAATGATCGAGATGATTTGCTCCTCCGTCATGTGATACGCCGGTAGCTGCTGGAGGCCGGCCACCTGCCTGTAATAGAACTGCATTATCGTCTCGTTAGGTTTGAGCCCGTATTTTTCATTGGTGATGTGAAAGTAGATCCCCTCTTG
This sequence comes from Epiperipatus broadwayi, assembly GCA_028023455.1. Classification (NCBI taxonomy): domain Eukaryota; kingdom Metazoa; phylum Onychophora; class Udeonychophora; order Euonychophora; family Peripatidae; genus Epiperipatus; species Epiperipatus broadwayi. The sequence goes on from JAQFVV010014221.1 coordinate 9,602, forward strand.
TCTGGTAGCATTCCAAAAGCTTCGTAGGATCTCTTCTCGATATTCTACGAACGATCTGGGTTTAAACTCGATCGTTCGCCACCAATCTCTAGCTGGCCCTTGCAGGTATGTGCTGGCAATATTGATTTTGTCTGGCTCCGGCTTTGAGGGCTCAGAAAACAGGTTCCGGGCGATCTCCACGTGGTCCATCAGACTCTTGTTTTCACCTGCCCTGAAGATCTCAATTTTTATTTGCCTTTCGGCCCACGACTGGCTCGGTTCCCGCACATTTCTTCTCAGTTCAAATTTCTTTTCCAACTCCTCCAGACGTTTGGCCATAATTTCTCTCGGAATGTTCTGTTGTGGCTCGATTCCTTCTACCTTTCTATTTATCGTGTCCACCTTTTGTCTTACGCCTTCTAACTCTGCCTTTGCTGTTATCACTTCAGTCTTCACTTCTTCTATCTCGGCTTTTGCTGCGCCGATCTCTATTTTTATTGAGGTAATTTCAGTCTTTACTTCATCAATCTTTATTTCTTCCTCTTTCCTCTGGCCCTCCTCTGACTCTCCTGCGTTTCCCTTCAATAATTTTTGTATCTCCCTAATGAATTCCCCTTTCTACTCCTTTCTCTCTCTCTTTCTTTCTTCTTCTCTGTCCTCTTCTTTCTTCCTTCTTTCTTCCCTATCTTCCCTCATCTCTGTCATCATTTGGCTCATCATTCTAAGAAGCATTTTTATTTCTGATTCAGCCTCTTCTTTAACATCTATCTTTTTGAACGTTATAGGGCTCTCCCCTGTCTCCTCCCACGCAGTATCGTTTTTGCTGTCCATTTATGATTTGATAAAGAGGAAACAAATTTTTTTTTACCTTCCCTTTCTCTATTTATATTTAAAATGTTACAACTTTTTGTTGATGCCTAAAGGAACGTGATTGTTTTATTTTTTTATTTATGATAAGAAGTGATTATTCGACGTCCGTGCCTCCATCTCCCGCTATGTTCTCCTTTGCTTTATTCGTTGTCCATCCATAATTTTTGTTTTTCCCTTTTTCTCTTTTTTTATTCGTACATACTTTCATTTACGTGAAAAAGTTTTGCGTCTTTTACGAGGTTTGGCCGCTTTTGGATAATGTCTTGATTTGCTTCTCTCCAAAACATTATTTGTATTAGCCTCACGTTTGGAAGTGCCATCTGTTACCGGTCGCCTTATTCAACCGTTCATATAGGGATTGAGAGCTCCAAAATAAACATGATATAGCGTAAATCTTTATTTATTTTCCTATATCAATAGTTGTTCATTATCAACATAAGGGGGCGCCAGATACGATGATTTAATTTACAATTTAATTTCTCGCATCACCTTACGTCATATCAAAACGATTTCGAAGTCTAATCCCCGCCCATAAGCTCAAACTCCCAGCATGGACCAATAAGGGTCACTCAGGGTCGCGATGTAATTTTTTTTTTTTAAGACTATTATTCTGGCAAAAGACACAATACTAACCAATGGAGAAGAAGCTTGGTTGATTAACAGATCGATCCAAATATTGGCCCGGGTCATTGGTTATTTGCAATTAATACGAATGTTCGGTTTATGCATCATTATATAAAAAACTTAGAAGCTTATAATATCATCCCCCCTTTATCATATAGTCCAATAGAATTATTCACACTAGCTTTATTGACATTTACTTATACTTATTAATAATAGGCCCTCCCAACTCTTAAACCTATCTTAACTACATAATAAATAAACATCGTGACTTACGGCACGATGAAATTTAAAGAAATAAACAAAACAAAAAAATACAAGAAAGACAAATTTAAAAGTAAAATAATTAATTGCATGAGTAACTGCTGATTATAATAATTAAAAAAATATATATTTTACTTATAGAGAATGATTTTAGGAATGCTCGACTTGTTTAAATAAAAAAAAAAATGTATTGAATATAAAAAAAATGAAACATTGATTAATAGCTTTATTTGCACGCACATACACGCATTCTCGCACTGGCACAGAAAAGAACATATTATGCATAATAAACATGGGGGATAAAATATATTTCCTTCTTTTACATTTTGAAATTAGGTGTGTGTTATAGTTTATCTGCGAAAGAAAATAATACTTATGATCAAAGTTCATAACAGGAAAAGTCCTAAGATTTAAATATGAGGAACTATGTAGCATCTGATATTTTTTTTTTATTTACGAAAGTTGAGATTAAAATAATAAGATTCAAATATGAGGGATTACGGATCATTTTATATTTTGATTTATGAAAATCGAATTTAATTAATTATGAGATTGCCTTTTAAAGTCTACGTAAAGAAAGAATGGGAGCATTATAAAATAAAGTGTTTACCTAGGATTTTGCATAGTCTTCTGCTGCTTCTAATTTGGTGAAGGTTCGAACCTGATGGATGATGTTTCCATAATACATGGTTATTCATTTCATATAAGTTCAGCGTAGTATGTTTGGACGACTCTTGTATATTAAACGGAACAACGTCCTTGGGCTAATTGGAGTACGATGTTCGGACGGCACTGTTGTTGATCATTCATAGCTGTGGAGATGTTCTGGCGGCAGAGCGTCGATCAATCACTGAAGGGTTTCTTAGCCCATCATGACGATCAATGCTCTAAATGTTAATTTCATAGTGATCATATTGGATAAACCGGATAGCAAAAAAAAGAGAAAAGTTCTAGTTGTAGCTTCTGTAGGAATCAAAAAAAGACTATAAGCATAAGCATAAAAAAGTGTAAAAGAACTCTAGACAAAGACTAAGACTCCTATTTATATGGGTTGGTTATTATCTGAGGATCGAATCTCCACCCAGAGTTCAATATTATTTGAGTTGTCGTTGGGGTCCGTGTCCTACGTAATGTTCATTCAATCCATATGCTTGAGGCAATCTTAGGTTTATGCAATCTCACTTTGCAATCTCGGTTAGAAAAAATTCATACTTATTCACCTTTTATACATACACGTGTGCGTGTTTTAAGAGAACAATTTAACTTACATTAGTTTAAAAGTCGAGCATTTAATCTCAAAATCACTTCTATAAGCTTTTAACTTTCACTATGGTTATAATTTAAAATAAAACCCCTTTTTAATTACCCCCGCAGCATATACGAGTAGAAATCAATTATTGAGATTTAAACTGGCATATTAGTGATGCTTTATATTTTATTTTTAGAGAATATTATTATAGTAGATTATATGAAAGCCTTAAATTATTTAATCAGAAATATTAACATTTTATTTTATAGTGTATTTTATAAAGCATTGAAAGAAAACTATATTTATTTTTATCATAAGTTGAAAGTAAATAAAAAAAATAGAGTATTTGCATTGCTTGTGTGTGTGGGTATATACCTGTACTGACTTTGTCTCGGTACAATATATACTGTAATGGTCTGGTCGATGACATGGAAAGAGAAGGTCACACCTGCTATGGTTGGACCTAAGATCTTCATGCAGGATGCTGGAAATGACATGATGAATTGCATGACTCATGATTACATCTATCTTCAATAGACTAGACTAAGACTTATATATTAAATGTGCATGTAATTTAAGTCAGTTCATCAACATCTCAACATTTTCTTTTGGATCCATTGCCTCAGTATTTGAATTCAGGAAGAAATCATGTTTGACTCTTTTAACAGAGATGTGGTTACGCATATTAATGGTCAGATCAGCTTACTCAAGTTAGCATTCATAAATGACCCTTATCTAAGAACTTTCTATTTTAGTGATAATATAATATATGTATATGTGTATATATAAGTATGGTATTGGCTTTATAGGTGAATGCAAAGGCTTATTCAATAAATTAAAAAGATTTTAACCATCCAACAAAAATTTCATTTATTTATTAAAATAAACTCTTATGTATTAAGAGTAAATAAACTTGAATAAATTAAAGAGATATTAAAAATATTTACAAATGGAAATGAGATTATACATACATACTTACAGGTTAAGTGCCTGTAATGAACATCTATCATATTAGCAATTTCCTTAATCTGAAGTTACCAATCCTTAAACCCCATGATAAGTACCCATGTTGCAGACATTTATAATTAAAATCATAATATTGGCTTTTTATTATCCATGTAACTAAATAATTAAAATTAATTTAATATTTAACATGAACATTGATTCAATTCATGGCTCAAGTTGTAGTGATTTAACATGCCTAGAAACCCCCCTGTCATTTATCACATAATAATAAACATTATTAAATATGATAGCATAGCAGATATATTCAGAGAGTTAATAATTTATACATAGATACTTAAATAACTATTATTAGTAAAACAAACAATATATAACACAACTTTGCTTTCATAAGTGTGTGTCATTAATGTAAAAAAAATATAAATTCTTATCTTCAAATTTTAAGTATATGGTCGTGAACAATGCTCATGTGCTTGGAATGGAAAATTGAATCTATATTTTATTTTGTAAAAAAGGTCTAAATTGAACCTCCTCCCACCCACTCTCTTTGTGCTCTGTTAAATTTAATTCTCTCAAAATGTCAAATCATAATAATATACATTTCCACAAAATAAGAATAAATTAATAATAATAATAATAATAATAATAATAATAATAATAATAATAATAATAATAATAATAATAATAATAATAATAATAATAATAATAATAATAATAATAATAATAATAATAATAATAATAATAATAATAATAATAATAATAATAATAATAATAATAATAATAATAATAATAATAATAATAATAATAATAATAATAATAATAATAATAATAATAATGCATTCACAAGGAAAATATTCATAATATATATATATATATTTCAGGAATTATTACATGAATCAATCATCAGGCTCGTTTTATTAAAGTTCTTCACATTTTATAGTTATACAGTTTATGTGTACTCCTCTCTCCATAGTATGAATCATTCACTGTTGATGTTGTATAGCATGCTGAGGACAATTCTGCTTTGATGGACTCTGGTTTACTTCCAATTTTTCTTTTAACCATTTCATGTTGTATGATGTAATTATGTCAGATACTATAAATATAGAGATATAGCTATATGGATATGGGATTGACATCTCTACCCACAACAATCAATTGATCTAGCAAAAACACAAGGTGCTGGCTTCTTATATATTAACTTTAAGTTCAGATATCACTTGAAGTCAAAAGAAATATATATGTTTTTAAATGCGATAAAGTTTTCTTGTTCTAACATTGGTCTTATTAGCTATATATATATTCCTCACATTTCTTTAAATGTTTGAAATGATTTCTTCTATATTCATCAACCACTTAATTTTATCTGCATAATTTGTTTATCTGCAAGATCTCTAGTTTGTTTTTCAAAATCCCGTGACAAATTTATTCTACAAAGTTAAATAAAAAAAAGATTTCAAACCACAGTTTTCATGTTGAACCCTACACTCATCTCTTTTTTTCAAGTTCACTTTTCATAGGAACCTTATTCTCCCCTTGTCTATTTTTCTGTTTATATGTGTATCATGATTCTCAATTCCTGAAAATAAATCATGCTTTATTACTTCATTCTTATTTGAGTAATTTAGTGTAGCTCTTGATATTTCTTCATTACCATGACTAATTTGTCATCCTTTAAGTCATTGTTTAGTGTTTTCACATTACGTAAAAACATATAGCAAAAAATAATTTACAGCATACATATATGTTGTACAAAATATTTTAGTGTTTATTTTGAATTATTTAACAGTTAATATTCAATTCAATTCACACACACACACACACACATATATATATATATATATATATATATATATATATATATATATATATATATATATATATATATATATATATATATATATGGTTGGAAGTTCAATTATGTAATAACCATATAAATTATATCTATATACCTATGTTAGCAACATTATTTTTTAATCCTATCAGTTATAAACTTTAATTAAAGTTTACTTCAACATTTCAGATGGCTAAGATCAGTCTGAATGCAATTTCAAGCTACCCTCTCAATATATATATATATATATATATATATATATATATATATATATATATATATATATATATATATATATATATATATATATATATATATATATATATATATATATATATATATATATATATATATGTACCCTCACTTCTCGATATATGATATAATTTAAAATATGACTAGCTCAATCAAATTATTATGCTCGGCTAAAATATGTACAACTATCTTTAATATATATTTATAATATTATAACTTATCAGATTTATTCCAAACTTATCAAAAATTAATTTAGTTCAATATTATATACTAATTAAATAAATATTTAATTAAAATCATGAGACTGTGAAGTGAAGTTACAATTGGTAATCATATTTACATTGAGCCAATGTCTCTCCAAGACACTGTTTCAATGGCATAAGAATACTATTACCTCTTTATTATCTCATTACTAACTCTACAGCATTCTTATGACTTTTATAAATTAAATATCTTTAATAATAATAGATAAATAAATCTCAATCTTTTGTTAAGGAAATATAATTAAATGATCTCAGGTTCTTCTAATTATCTTAAAGTAATAATAATTCATGTAGATAGGAATGATAAGGGATTTAATATCAAACCTAAATACACCTAACTTATTCTAATAATAATCACTAACAATAATAATCTTTAGTGTATAGCTTAATCTTATCTATTTGATTATACCATTAATCAATAAGAAAATAAGTAAATCATATACATGTCTTCATTTCCATATAGTATCTTAATTTTAAAATGTACTAAATCTTATAATTTAACAATTTATGGCAATAAATAATCTTATACTCTTATATCGTGCATTATAATTATTTTATGACCATTGTAATATCATATGTTAATGTCAATCAATTTCTATAAATTAAATTAAGAAAAATATTATGTTTCTTTCTCAAATAATAAATAATAAATTCATATTGTGCAAATATTATGTTTATTCAAATTATCTGTTGTCAAATGGTGTGGTGTAAAATAATGAATTCAACACATCTTTTAAAACAACTTAACAAATTTATTTACATCAACTTTAACAAATAATTTATTGACACTATTTACATTTAAATGGAACTAAGGAAAATAAACAAAATAAGAAAAATAATAATACAAGATTTTACACTGTTATTATTTCCATAACCATAAGTAGATAATTTATACATTTATTAAATGTTCTATCAATAAATTCAATTAAGTTTATGACTTTAATTTAAATAAACATCCTTTGTTATCAATTAATATAAGAAAAAGGTTTTATGTGAGGTATCATTCATGTAGCATGTATGTAAATAAATAGACTTTAATAATTAAAATGCTATTTCACTTAAGTCCTACTGTTATTTATATTATAATGTATAAGGCTGTATTACATTTATTATCAATATGCTTCAAATATTAATCAATGTATAAACTGATATAACTTTGTAGTATAATAACAATTATTGACTATCACTGTTTATTTCATTCCGATATAATGTCATTCTACATGTCTTATTAAAATATGCAATACGTATATGTACTTTTAAAAAATAACATTTAAAATTATTCAACAATTTCAAATTTGACAAAGTATTATGTTAAATAAAATTCTATGATTCTTTTCCATTTCAAAAATATTACACTTTTACTTGTTATTCCTATTTCTTCCTAATAAACTTCTATCTACAAAAGTCATTTTAACCTTATTTAATTTCCGAAAAATAAATGATCAATTTTAAAACAAAAATAATAACGATCCAAACTCTCCTGTACCTCATCCTCTATTTACAATAAGCCTTCAATCAAAAATATAAATTTCTATGTAAAATTAACTTTCTTATCTAACAAAAATAAAAATAAAAATATAGACTTTATATACTTCTTACTAACTTGAAAAGAAAATAAATAACTAACGCTAATAAAATATCTAATTCCTAATACGGTGATAGAAAACATTAAAATTTATTCACGAAAGAATCATATAATTATTTCTAGGTTCTCATATTACGTTATACTAAATTTACATCATCAATTTAAAATATGCATATTAAAATAAAACTGCTATTATTCATCTTGTGCGTGTATATTATTTAAACATTAATACATTCATTCAATAATCATATAACATTTGGTTGATCTAAAGAAAACATAGTAAATACATCAAATTATTATTATTATTACACAATTTTACCATAAATGATACTTCAATGTACAGTCCGTTACACGATGTCCTCCAAGATTTCAGCTTTACAAAATAATTTCACATTTACACTCAACAATTATTCTTTAAAATATTACGTGTTGTATAATTATAAAATAAACTTTATGCAAATAAAAGTTATATTAGTATTTAGTTATTATTTAAAAAAAATGTAAATGTACCTTTCCTATCTTTAATAAATCAATAATTAATTAAATATTTATGTTAGTTAATAATTAAAACATATTACATAGCATCCAACGGTGTTTTCTTACAGCTACAATTGTTCTTTTTCCTAGGCACAAATTTTCACCAAACATTACTTCCTTTTCCGGTACATCACATGCCTTTAAAAGTTTTTATGAAATAAATGAAAACGTTCTTTTTAAAAATAAATAAAAAATAAAAGTCAGTTCCATCATAAACAAAATAAAATTAAAATAGTTTGTAGGATCCATATTCTCTTCTTTATAGGAAAATTATTTTATAGTTATTATTTTTAGTATTAGTCTATAATTTATAAAGTTCTTGTTTAATTATTTTAATTGATTTAATTTGGATATCCACGTAGATTTGCGCATTCCATAATAGATATTCAGGTAAGATTACTTTTAAAGTCTTTTATATGACCAGCATTCAGACTTTAATAATACAATGATTTTTACTTATCAGTGTTTCTTCACTTATTAAATCTCCAATTTATTTGCCTTTTTTAAATTGTCAGAATTTAGTCTTTTAAACCATAAAGACTTAACAAGGCAAATATTTATACAATTACTGTTACATATTATATCTTTACCAATATATATTTTTTAAATTTAAAATTTACAAATACTTGCTTCAAAAAGAAGTATTTCTCATTTTTCAAATATCTATTTTATAAAAATTAACTACCATTAGTTTTTTAAATTTATACCAAGTCCAACGTATTAATGTTAGGCATCTAATAACTCTCCTAGTCAATCCAGCGTTTGTTAAATTTTCAGTATAAAGTCTCCCATACATTTTATCCTCATACGATGTCTTCATGATCATTTGATAGCAAATTGAGCTTTGATAAGGAAACGATCAATAGGGAACTATAATAAATTAACACTGCATATACATCGGTAACTTTTATAAATTATTTTTTAAAAACTACTCTCTAATAATTTTAAAATGTTTTTTTAGAGCGTATATAATCACTTAGCTATTTTTAATAGCACCTTTTACTTTAAGAATTTCAATCACAAGTTCCCTCCAAACAATTGAACCTTGGTTTTATACCGGAAGAAACTCTCACCTTGATTGGTGAATTAAACAATCAACTTGCTAGCTTATTTACATATTTTACCAACAAGATAGAATTAAAAATAAATAATGACTTATTTAATATTTATTATTTATCACATTATTAAATTCTCAAATCAATCTTTATTGTTTATTTAAATTCATTAAACATTTTTTTTTTAAATATTCTTTCTTACTTTATTTCATTTTTAACTTTTGATAAGATTATTTTTATAAATAAATTAAGTCTATTTTTTATTCGTTATGTTTTTAAACAGTATTTTTAAAAATCAGATTTAATATTTCACATTAATTATCTTTATTTTTATTTCATGATAGCCAAAATAATATTTATAAATTTTATAACAGAATTTTTAAAATAGCTTTGCAACTTTACTAAAAAAAAAAAACTCCCAAGCATGTGTGTACATGTTTAATTAACATCTGTTTTTTCACAACAAAGCTACAGACGCTTGCAATAATCTAAAAATAAACTAACAATTCGTTTTTTTAAATAAATATTTTTAAAATAAATAATATTTTATAACAATTTTTAAAATAATACTTCGATATTATTAAAATCAAATATTAATCTTCTATTATGTATTACTAATAATTAAAATATTTATATTCATTTATTAAATATTAAACTTTATCAACAGTAAATATATGCATTTAATTTTAACTTGTCTTTTTAAAACTTTTAACTTTAAACATTTATTTATTAAATTTATTAATGCAGTATTGCTTATGGCCAGTTTTCCCAACCATATACCATTATCATTCCCATTGAAACGTCTCTCTCAAACATCAGCACAATTTTTACATATCAAATACTCATGAATTACTTTAATTACACTTTTAAAAAGATTGTTATAAACAAAATTAAAATCATATAGCTAAATATATCTTAAATTTAAAATTTTTTAAATAGATTGATACATCAATTTATGGAGACCTATACAAAAGGGCACAATATATATATATATATATATATATATATATATATATATGTAAATATATTATATATATATATATATATATATATATATATATATATATAAATTATTAATCAATGTCTGTATTCCAATTATAATAAAATATATATAATTATTCAAAACAATACAATAATTAATACAGTAACAATATTTTAAACAAATATATACCAATTTAAAGAAGTACTTTCAACTATCTATGTAGTCGTTGTCAACTAGACTCAAATTGTCTAGTTGACAATGACTACATAGATAGTTGAAAGTACTTCTTTAAATTGGTATATATTTGTTTAAAATATTGTTACTGTATTAATTATTGTATTGTTTTGAATAATTATATATATATATATATATATATATATATATATATATATATATATATATATATATATATATATATATATATATATATATATATATATATATATATATATATATATATATAACAACAATTGACTATTGCATACAGTCTTTCAATCCACTTTGGTTAATTCCTTAACCTACCTCAATTGCTGTTAAATTAGAAAAACAAATGGAAGCAAATATCATCAACAAAAATTTTGTGAATCCCAAATTTTAATGTTAGTAGTTTGTCTATTAATCAAAAGTACTTATGCGGATTTAAAAACTGCATATCATAGTTAATTACCATTATATTTATTATTTTCTTTGTTATCACAACAGTTTTTTAAATTAATGAATGTTTTTTGAATATATGTCAGGATATTACATAAATAAAGATAGAAAGTTTAGAAATTGCAATAGAATCAAAATATATTATATTTTGTTAATACAATATGTTTATGATATGACATTAATAAATTTGTGTATCATTATTAATAATTGCATCATGTGCTGCTTTTTATTAATGTGTTGATTCACCTATTTCTCAATTTACATATCTAATAAATAACAGATACCTAATTCTTTAATTATATATTTATTGAATTGAAGATTTACTCATTTATAGAATCATTGGTCATTATAAACAAATAATTTTTAGCAACCCTGATTTATATAAAGTTACTTATAAAATAAATATTATAACAAAGTAATAATCATATATATATATATATATATATATATATATATATATATATATATATATATATATATATATATATATATATATATATATATATATATATATATATATATATGGGAATTATATTATTAATTCTGATATTCCTTTCACAATTTGTTTTCTTTATTATCATGTTCAACATAGAATTCAAGATTAAAACATTATTACTTATCAGAAAATAATGAATTTGACTTCATTTGATAGATATTTTTGTTTACTAGTGGTATAAATTTTGAATGTTCACAATTTCTTTCCATAATTATTTAAAAAAATGAGATAATAAAACAAACAATATTATATGTCATCATTTCTAAAAAAAATATTTTAATTTTACAAAATCAACAAAGTCTTCATTATTTGCCACTTTTTAAAAAAAATCTGACAGCATATTTATTTATTTCTCTTATATCTAATGAAATATGCTTTTAAAGTTTAACTTTTTTAATATTTATTGCAAAATTATGATAATTTCATACTTGTTATTATAATTACAATGCTTATGTAGAAAGCTAATCTTATAAATAGCTTTAGAGAAGATTTGTATTGACCACTAATATAACATTCTATTTTTGAAAATAAATTATTTCAATTCAAAATAAATTATTAACAATGTATATTTTGATTTGTAATAAATATGTATAAAATATTATATAAAAATATTTAGAATTGTAATAAACTTGCAAATAAACATGTTTTTGGTTATTCAAACAATTTTCATTAAACAATATTGTAACAATCATTACAAAATAAAACCTGTCATAATAAAAATGATGTAAGTGTCAGGGTGGAGCTAAATTCTATTGGTTTAAGGAATTTTTTGATTTTCTTGCCTTCTATTAAAATTTTTTTGAACTAAAATTTTATTTTATAATATATAGAAATAAATATGCATGTTACATAATAAAGCTTGTGGAAATTTTTAATTTGAGGTGAATTAATAAAAAAACAAACAAATATATTTGTATAACAACTAAGTATGGTTAATGGCAATTAGTTGAAATATCTTATAAATTTAGATATGAATACACAGAATTAATTTTGATTTTTGTTTAATATTGATTATATTTTAGTTAATCCAGTATGTAGTTTAATAATTATATTGTACAATAAGGAATAAATAAGCCTTACTTAATTTTGGCATCAAATTCAATTATGAGTTACATTTTGAATTTCATAATATGAGTCATAAATCAAATCATTTACTGGCAATAGACAATGATATTTTGGCCACCAATGTGTTAGGTCTTTTATAATAGCAATTTATAATAATATTTATTGATATATTTTTGTCATCAAATTATGAGTCTATCAGTACCATGATATCTGAATTATATTATGTTACATTTTTGGTTGATCACCATTGAAGTTCAATTAATGTAAATTATGAATAATATGATCTGTGACAGTATATATTACAGACTTTTCTTCCATGACTAATTGCTTAAACATATGAAAAAGAAAATATGAAAAAGTTAAATGATTGTTAATATGGGCAATCCTTGCTGAACCATTCATCAGTTGTCCCAGATCACAATCTATAACACATAATTTCATAATTTTGTAACGTTACAAACATCACACTTTCTTCTATTTGCAAATTTGCACATACCAATTTATAAAATTTCTTAATAGATTTTACTGGTCATTTATTACAATATTATATATTGTACCGGGCCATACTCCCTGCGGAATTCTTTTCCTAATCTTGCACTGAGCATGAAGTGATCAAGATTCAACAGGTAAAGAAATGGATATCAATTTAGCCGATTGTCTGTACTCATGTGTATTGGTACTTCTAGCTAAATTGATAGAAAGAGTGGATTGACAGGACTCTTCCAGTTAAAAAAACACCCTTTAGTTGATATCTTATTTGAATGCCCGAATATTGAGAACAATGGCAAGTACACACCTTTGAAAAATCTATTTACAAAATAGACCTTTGCGCGCCACTTCTAGAAAAGAATCTAAAAAAAGAGCACAATTTTTCACCCTCCTAGAAGGGTGTGCAATACCATATGTTCAGCGGAGCATAAGAATAAGATATAACACCCCGGTAGAGCGATATCCCTTTGTGGCTAGCTCAGTCACTCTACATCTAGGGTCTTCAAATGGGTAAGTTAAATGATTATTACAGGTATGTGGTTGATAAGGAAAGAACACATTTTATCGATATAACTAATACTATAAAAACGAAACAAGTTTAATAATGTTATTAAATATTTATTTAGTCCCAAATACCCATTACCGTTTCATATAAATGATGATATAATAACAAAATACTAAATAATTAATTATCCCAAATATATATAGATTTTCAAGGCGTTTAAATAGATAAAATCCAAATTTAAATAAAAACAATAATAATTCCCTAGAACTATTGACAATGTTTATAAGTAATGGAAGTGGTCTGAGCTCCTTTTACCCAATAGAAATAAATTTTAATTTGTGTGATTTGATATACAGATATGAGATTTTCGGTCATACAGGCATACGCTTTTACTGATAACTTTAAAACCTTGTTATTGATAGGAAATATAATAATAAAAACTATGCATATTTGCACAATGAAATATATCACTAATTTTATATTTTCAACAAGTCAATGTGTTGCGTTGGCTCAGATACCCTATCGTACTCACCATAAGGTACTGTATCTATTTCTGTTTTGCCAAAGATAAATTTCTATACATGTATATACGTGCAGCCCAATTATACTCTTACTATTATTTAAATATAAAGTTATTAGAGTACTTGCTTGCAGGGAATCTATAATATATCAATCCCTTCTTACACTCATCGTGAGGTGTAGCAGTCACAAAAAAAAAAAAAACTTAAAAAGGATATCCGGTTAAATACATTTTTAGATATTCAGCATGAGATATCGTATTTACCGAATATAATAAGCGAATGTACGCATACACATATATATACATGCATCTTTGTTGAAAATACTAATTTGAAATAGAAAAATTCACTCAAAGGATTTAAGTAAAAGCTTTACCATTTATGACCGCAATAACCGTAAATTTATACATATGCGAGAGACTCTCATTTTTAAATGATAAATAATAATAACAAAAAATATATATATATCCAATCGGAAATAGAAAAGTTAATGATTTCAATGTTAATAAATATCTTAAAATAAACTTATATCTGCGTCTTCATTCTTCTCCTCTGGGCTGAGTGGGCTTCAAGTTAACTGGCTGTGTGGTGACGATTTCTTCCATTTAGTAAGGCGGCACTGGTCATCCTCCTGGGCGGTTGGAATTGGCGTGGTCACATCTGGGCAGCTTAGGACAGAGAAAGGGCGGTGCACTGACTAGTTGTCTACCCCACGGTCATTTTGCCGGAATCTCTAGTATATTGCTTCATATCCTCTTTTTTTATATATCTAAATAGTAACGAGGATTATTTAATAAATTTTCATAGGCTGTCTCCAATAGTTATTCGAATCCACAAAGACAAGAGTTCTTAAAAGAACTGTATAAAAGATTTGTTCTAACGAATGTCACTAATAGTACTATTCATAAATGACTCTCTAAGTAGCTGATCGCTTGGAGAATTCTGGAGCAACGAACAGAATGACTTGCCCAGAATGGCTGCCAACGAAAGACTGAATCTCACTGCCCTGATCAAACTATATCAATCCCACTAGCCCCCTGAGAAGCATGAATCAGCCAATCCTTTCAATTTATCTTATCATTTAGATTATAACATTCCTTATTGATTACTCAGACCACTTGCTCACAAAATCAATTCAAAAGAATTTTTAAAAAGATAACAGTTTAATTAAAGCATTATCAAACATTTTGCTTTTGATCAGATTTTTGCACAAGCAATTAACATTCTTAGTTTACAGAATAAAATTAGTTTTTAGAAAAGTAATTAAAAAAAAAAATATGTACAATTATATTGGAACAATTGCTTTTCTCTATTTGAATTTTTCAGAGAAAGCCAAATACATAAAATAACATATCATAAGACGTATACAAAAAGGAAATATAAAACCAAAAAAATACATGAGTTTACTACAATATTTTCTATGTCAATTTCATATTATTTAAATTGGTGTGTGTGGGTATTTTAATGCTCGGACCACTCCATTACTAAAATAGCACATTTATATATTTGTTGTGCTTAATATCTACAAATTCATAAATGTATCTGCTGTAATATTCTTTACAGCAGATTTTGTGCATGGACATTTGATAATGCCTGGCACAATACCCCCCTCTCCAATGAGACTTTTAAATGGGTATGACCATTTAAAGTCTTAAGATTTTATTATGAACTATACATGTGAGATGATCTCTAAAGCATCCTGGATGCTATGGTATGGGTTTTAGTGCCCGAGCATTGTATGTGCCCTTTATTCCCTGTTCTGTTTTAAT
The DNA here is from genome assembly GCA_028023455.1 of Epiperipatus broadwayi. Classification (NCBI taxonomy): domain Eukaryota; kingdom Metazoa; phylum Onychophora; class Udeonychophora; order Euonychophora; family Peripatidae; genus Epiperipatus; species Epiperipatus broadwayi. The sequence goes on from JAQFVV010014221.1 coordinate 25,552, forward strand.
CCAAAATCATTATTCCCACTGCAGTCCACAATTTCAAAAGGGCCTTCATAAAGGTTAAAAAATTTTTTACACTGGAACTTTTCTGGAATGCTCACATGAGGCGTTCTGACCATCACTCTATCCCCTACCTTGAATTGGTAGTTTTGCGTGCTGTGTTTTCTTTTGTTTCTTCTGAGACTCATCTTATGCATCTGGGCTTGAGCCTTTTTTTATCTAATTCCATGTCAATTGTTTTGTCTCTGCTCCCTGGGAAATTTGCCTTGAAGAGTTTTGGTACGAATTTTCCAAAATGTAGCTGTGTTGGAGGGAATCCAGTGGATTCATGTACAGACCAATTTATATAATTTAGTATCTGAGGTAGCTGTTTTACCCATCCCTTGTGGTTTGTTGGTAAGTATGTACGAAACAGCCTTCCCAACTCTCGCATAACTCTTTCACAAGGATTACTTTGGGGGTTACGGATCGATGTAAGTACGTGTTTAACTTGCTGCTTAGTAACCCATTTGTTCCATTCTTCTGATACAAATGGGGTTCCATGGTCTGTCAGGATCGTTTCTGGTTTCCCAACTGTGTTAAAATGTGAGGACTCTAGAACTTTTATAGTTTCACGTGTTGTAGTTCTTGCTAAAGGGTAGGCTGCCACAAATTTGGAGAAAAGGTCATATACAACGAGTAAATATCTTTTTCTATTGAAGGGTGGCAGAGGACCATAAAAATCCATGGCCATTATTTCCTTTGAGTTGTTAGGGATGATTGATTTCATTGGAGTTGTGTATGCTCTATTCAGTGGTTTTGCATGCTGGCATATTTCACATTTGTTCAAAATCTTTATTATGTCCCGGTGCATTCCAGGCCAATAGAACCAGCGCTTGAGGCAATATTCAGTTTTTGGGGTTCCATAATGTCCATATAATCGGTGAATGTAATCAGTGAGAAGGCCCCGAATGGCTGGTGGTACCATCACTCTCCATTCATCAATGTCTTCTTGAATTTGGTAATATAAAACCTCCTTTTCTATCTTGTATCGGCACTTCTTACCTGGCAAGCTGTCATCCTTCTGAGGAGGTTGTGTATACAGTGTTATGATCCGGTTTAAGTCCTTATCTTCATGCTGTCTCTTTGATATTTGTTTAAAGATGTTCCTCTATGTCTTTGTCCTTACATGATATGCTCATCATGTATGCATGATCTATCTTCAGGTGTTGTTGTTGTTGAGTTTGAATGGGATGACGACTGAGGATGTCAGCCACCACATTCTCAGCTCCTTTGCAATGTTTCACCGTATAATTAAACTCTTGGAGAAACAAACTCCAGCGAACTAGTCGGCTATTAGTGAGATAGCTGTGATTTAGAAATTGAAGACTCTTGTGGTCCGTAATTACTATCACTTCAGAGCCTAGTAGCATAGGGCAAAATTTTTCAAATGCCCATACAATTGCAAGGGCTTCTTCTGTAACTGTGTAATTACGTTCAGGTCCTTTCAACAACCTGCTTATGAAGTACAGGACCCCTATCTGTCCATCTTGCTGAACTTGGGATAGTGTGACACCCAATCCATATGCACTGCTATCAGTTTGGAGTATAAAGGGTTTGTCGAAGTCTGGGTATGCCAGCACTACTTGTTTTATGAAACTCCTCTTAATCTCAGCAAATGCTTCCTCTTGTTCACTGGTCCAGTTCCAACGGGTATCTTTCCTGAGTAATCTTAATAAAGGTTCCATTCGGTCAGCAAATTTTTCACAGAATCTGTTGTAAAAGTTGCATAGTCCTAAAAAGGACCGAATGTGCTTTCGAGTTTTAGGTACAGGGAAGTCATTTATTGCACTGATTTTATCAGGGTGAGGTTTGATTCCTGTTTGTCCCACCAAATGACCCAAAAATTCTATCTCCTCAGAGATCAGTATACTCTTTTTCAGATTGATTTTGATTCCTTTAGCTTCACACTCTGCAAAAAATATTTGTAAGTGTTCTTCCAGAGATGTGGATGCTACTATGACGTCGTCCACATATATTGTTAAAATTTTCTTGATTTCCTGAGACAAAACTTGGTCCAGACATCGTAATAAACCTGCACCGCTATTAACTAAGCCAAAAGGCATTCGATTAAATTGATATGTGTGGCCTCCATATCTAAAAGCTGTGTATTTGCGATCTGTGTGATGTAATTCTATCTGCCAGTAGCTGGCAGTTAAGTCAAATGTGGAAAATATTATTTTGTCTTTAAATTTCATGAGTAATTCTTGCATACGAGGTGGAATAGTACAATCTGGTATTGTCGCCCTGTTAAGTTGGTGTGCATCAAGGCATAACCGCACGGATCCATTTTTCTTTCTGACCACCACTAGGGGGTTACAGTATGGGGAAAAGCATTTATCAATGATGCCCCATTCCAACATTTGTTCCAGCTGTTTCTCCACCTCCTTCTTAAATTTGTGTGGTATGGGGTAGGATCGCGCTTGGAACGGTTCTCCTGGTTTCAATCTGATTCTTTGTTTATATCCTTTAATGAGCCCAGGACTATCAGAAAATATGTTTTTATAAGTATAAAGCATAGATTTGAGTTTTTCTGTCTCAGTGGCAGAAGTCAGTTTTGCTCCATTTGCCTTTTCTTCCATCAGCTCCATGTCCAGTTGTGTCATACAACATGCCTCAGTATCATCATGTAAGTGAGGTGTTAGCATTTCAATTTGTTTGTCATTGCACACTACCAGCTGATGTTCATAATCCAAAATGCATCTGTTTTTGTGTAGGAAATCTGAACCCAACACAACTTCATGGATAAGACTGGTCATTATTAAGAACACTTGGTATACCATCTTATGCTGTATGTGCATCTGTACCCAAATTTGCTTAGGCAGAAGTTTTGCTTTCCGGTTGTTTGCTAATGTTATTTGTGCTGTCTTCAAAGGTAAGATTTCTATGCTTGGGTTTTTTGCTACAATGCGGTGGTATAGATCTTCTGATATTACAGATATTTGACTGCCCGAATCCAGCATGGCCGTGACTTCAAGTCCCTCCATTGTCAGACTGATCTCAGGACAACTTTGAGGAGCATATTCAGGCACTCTATCTTCCCATGAACATATCAAGTTTGATATTTCTTTGTCCATATTAGCCCATGGTTTTATGATGTGGCCACAGAACTCTTCATTTTTGTTCCTGTTTGTGTGATTGGTATGTTTATCTTCCCAAACATTTGCTGATAGCCTATATTGTTGGCTCATGTCTATGTCATTTAATAATTCATCCATTTGTTGCACTGAATTTGTGTTTGTGGTGAGCACCATTTGTTCAACATGAAGTGGCAAATTATGGCGGATTATCCTGACTATTCGCCCCTCTGATATGTGGTATCTTTCAGTGTCTGAAGTCTAGCTGCCTGTCTTCTGAAAAATTTCGAATAATTTTCGCCAGTATTCTCTTTATATTTTTCCTGCATGACTTGTTGCAGGATCATATCTTGGCACTGCTCACTCCAAAAACTTTTTAACAATACCTTTTTATAATCCTCAAATGTTTTGGGATGGTGGAACAAAGACTGCCACCATGTTAGAGCATCGCCATGGAGGTGATTGTAGGCAATTGCCAGTTTACCAAAGTCATTAATTTGATTCACTTGGAAATATGTTTCTAAGCTTTTAATATGCTTGATAGGGGCTTCATCTGTTTGTCCCTCAAATATCTTTATTTTTAAAAATTGGTTTATATTGCAAGAGTAAGATTGTCCCTATCTCATTTTTAAAGCTATAAAATCTTGTTTCGATTTCCTTTGACATTTCACGTTTGAACTCCTCCATTCTTTGGTTCGTGTATGCAGTGTTTTCCGAGAGTTGTTGAGTCAGTTCATTTATCTTTTGTGGTATTCTGGCCATTTCTTGTTTTATATACACTAACGTTTCTTCCATTATGTTTTATTTTTAAACACGCAGTACACCGCGCACCTAACTCTGCCTTATTCCAATCGCCGATTATGTGTCTTTTCTACGCCCTGTTCCAACCACTCCGCCCATGTCCACCTACGTCTATCTAACCTTATTTATAGATAGTAAAAAAAAAATCAAGTTTAATGTACGAAACTCTATTTCACTATGCTAGTATAAAACGCATTTTATTATACCCATTCTTTTTAAAAAAAAAAACAAAACAAAAACATCTTCAAGTATAAGTTATTTTAAATATTACACAATTTTGAAAAACGGATCTTATACTTATATCTAAAATGTCTATTTTCTCTCTCTTTCAAAACAAAACAAGAAAACAACAAATTCAACTGTAAGTTATTCTAAAAATATTACGCTATAAATAACCTATTACATTTATTTGTAAAACCTCCGACCATTTATATACGCATATCTACAGCATGTGACCTACTTTCCTCCACTCATTCATTTAATAATTTTAATATAGTTTATTTCTATTTTAATTACACATGAGATGTCAGTTTTTACTCAGTTTAAAACGGCAACTTTATTTATCTAATAAAATGTTAGCGACTCTGTTTAAAGTGAAAATTGTTAAGCATCAACGTCAATATATTACATGTATACTTATTTAAAATAACTTCGAAGTCTATTTTATTTATCCGGTATATTTATAGAATAGAGTGTGAGCATTTGATTTATTGCTAACAATTTGAATCATAAATATATATTAAATATCCGTCGCTACAAAGAATAAACTATCATTTTGGAACTGCAACTTTCTGAGTAAAATATTTTTAATTAACTAAGAATATCTTTAAAAAAATATATATATCAAACTAAGCGTGTTCATTTGTACGGCCTATTAATTACACTATATATTTAGAAAAAAAAAAAAACTAACGATCAAACTTTATATAACTTCTCATATTTAACATTTTATTTCACCTAGATAGAGTTTATATATACCTACGGCACGTAAATTATTTTTACCATTATTTACATATTTCTATAATTTAACTTGTTCTTTCCTTAATTGTACCATTTTTACATTTAAAACACGTTGTGCGCCAGTTTTACTGTACCGGGCCATACTCCCTGCGGAATTCTTTTCCTAATCTTGCACTGAGCATGAAGTGATCAAGATTCAACAGGTAAAGAAATGGAAATCAATTTAGCCGATTGTCTGTACTCATGTGTATTGGTACTTCTAGCTAAATCGATAGAAAGAGTGGATTGACAGGACTCTGCCAGTTAAAAAAAACACCCTTTAGTTGATATCTTATTTGAATGCCTGAATATTGAGAACAATGGCAAGTACACACCTTTGAAAAATCTATTTACAAAATAGACCTTTGCGCGCCACTTCTAGAAAAGAATCTAAAAAATGAATTTTTCACCCTCCTAGAAGGGTGTGCAATACCATATGTTCAGCGGAGCATAAGAATAAGATGTAACACCCCGGTAGAGTGATATCCCTTTGTGGCTAGCTCAGTCACTCTACATCTAGGGTCTTCAAATGGGAAAGTTAAATTATTATTACAGGTATTGGTTGATAAGGAAAGAACACATTTTATCGATATAACTAATACTATAAAAACGAAACAAGTTTAATAATGTTATTAAATATTTATTTAGTCCCAAATACCCATTACCGTTTCATATAAATGATGATATAATAACAAAATACTAAATAATTAATTATCCCAAATATATATAGATTTTCAAGGCGTTTAAATAGATAAAATCCAAATTTAAATAAAAACAATAATAATTCCCTAGAACTATTGACAATGTTTATAAGTAATGGAAGTGGTCTGAGCTCCTTTTACCCAATAGAAATAAATTTTAATTTGTGTGATTTGATATACAGATATGAGATTTTCGGTCATACAGGCATACACTTTTACTGATAACTTTAAAACCTTGTTATTGATAGGAAATATAATAATAAAAACTATGCATATTTGCACAATGAAATATATCACTAATTTTATATTTTCAACAAGTCAATGTGTTGCGTTGGCTCAGATACCCTATCGTACTCACCATAAGGTACTGTATCTATTTCTGTTTTGCCAAAGATAAATTTCTATACATGTATATACGTGCAGCCCAATTATACTCTTACTATTATTTAAATATAAAGTTATTAGAGTACTTGCTTGCAGGGGATCTATAATATATCAATCCCTTCTTACACTCATCGTGAGGTGTAGCAGTCACAAAAAAAAAAAAAACTTAAAAAGGATATCCGGTTAAATACATTTTTAGATATTCAGCATGAGATATCGTATTTACCGAATATAATAAGCGAATGTACGCATACACATATATATATATATATATACATGCATCTTTGTTGAAAATATTAATTTGAAATAGAAAAATTCACTCAAAGGATTTAAGTAAAAGCTTTACCATTTATGACCGCAATAACCGTAAATTTATACATATGCGAGAGACTCTCATTTTTAAATGATAAATAATAATAACAAAAAATATATATATCCAATCGGAAATAGAAAAGTTAATGATTTCAATGTTAATAAATATCTTAAAATAAACTTATATCTGCGTCTTCATTCTTCTCCTCTGGGCTGAGTGGGCTTCAAGTTAACTGGCTGTGTGGTGACGATTTCTTCCATTTAGTAAGGCGGCACTGGTCATCTTCCTGGGCGGTTGGAATTGGCGTGGTCAGATCTGGGCAGCTTAGGACAGAGAAAGGGCGGTGCACTGACTAGTTGTCTACCCCACGGTCATTTTGCCGGAATCTCTAGTATATTGCTTCATATCCTCTTTTTTTATATATCTGAATAGTAACGAGGATTATTTAATAAATTTTCATAGGCTGTCTCCAATAGTTATTCGAATCCACAAAGACAAGAGTTCTTAAAAGAACTGTATAAAAGATTTGTTCTAACGAATGTCACTAATAGTACTATTCATAAATGACTCTCTAAGTAGCTGATCGCTTGGAGAATTCTGGAGCAACGAACAGAATGACTTGCCCAGAATGGCTGCCAACAAAAGACTGAATCTCACTGCCCTGATCAAACTATATCAATCCCACTAGCCCCCTGAGAAGCATGAATCAGCCAATCCTTTCAATTTATCTTATCATTTAGATTATAACATTCCTTAATGATTACTCAGACCACTTGCTCACAAAATCAATTCAAAAGAATTTTTAAAAAGATAACAGTTTAATTAAAGCATTATCAAACATTTTGCTTTTGATCAGATTTTTGCACAAGCAATTAACATTCTTAGTTTACAGAATAAAATTAGTTTTTAGAAAAGTAATTAAAAAAAAAATATGTACAATTATATTGGAACAATTGCTTTTCTCTATTTGAATTTTTCAGAGAAAGCCAAATACATAAAATAACATATCATAAGACGTATACAAAAAGGAAATATAAAACCAAAAAAATACATGAGTTTACTACAATATTTTCTATGTCAATTTCATATTATTTAAATTGGTGTGTGTGGGTATTTTAATGCTCGGACCACTCCATTACTAAAATAGCACATTTATATATTTGTTGTGCTTAATATCTACAAATTCATAAATGTATCTGCTGTAATATTCTTTACAGCAGATTTTGTGCATGGACATTTGATAATGCCTGGCACAATATATATATATATATATATATATATATATATTTGTAACGAACACAGACGTTCGTTACATTGTTTTTTTTTTATTTATTAAACATGAAAGTAAATTAAAAAGTTCGCATTTAAAAATTTTCTTTTAGAATTAAAAATTGAAATTAAATATCATCTTAAACTCGTATATATTAAATCGCACAGATATAAAAAAATTATTAAAATAAAACTGTATTAAAAATAGAAAAGGTATTTTAAAAACAAAAACTTAAAAAGATTTGGAGATAAAATTATATCTTTAAATGTATCTTTAAATATATCTTTGATTTGGAAAACAGATTAATTAATCAGAAATGGAAATGATAAATTTAATTAGTCAAATGTAAACCAGCCTTGGGCATTTAAATGTAAAAACATCAGTCAGATAGGAAAACAATAGAAACTGTTAGCAAATAAGAAGAAATCCCTATGGAATCGGACCGCAGCGAAAGGACCATCGCATCGGTGACGTAATGTAAATTCAATCCTTCACATTAATATAAAAAGGACAAGTTTGGAAATTATTAGTTAGTGAGTTATTTATTATTTACGATGTGACAGATATGTGTTAGTGCGGAAGTGAAGGAGAAGGGATTGAAAAAGACTCACATTCAATCCCTTCAGTTGTTATAAAAATGGGAAAATGAAACATCGCTTTTCTTATATTCAGAGGACCACAGAACCATCGGGAAATTTAACGCTGGATTTCAAACAGCAAGCAACTGTTAAAGATGAACATTTCTAAAAACGTAAGAACTTTATAAAATATAACGAACAATATTAATTTGAAAACACTAAGAAATTTAAATTTTAAACTTTCCTAGTAATTTAATTGTTACAAATAGTTTCCTATCTGACTAAAGTAGTTAAAATGTTATTTGATGTATTTTTTTATTTATTTGTTTAAAATCATTTCCATTTATTTAATTTTGTTCTTTAAGTTTATTTATGATTTATGTTTTCCGATAAATTAAAATATATCAATGTTAAACTTAAGTCGGGCGTGAATGGCTGTATAGATTTGTAAAGTTATATTAGGGGAGGGTAATCTTAGGTTATTTGTTTTGTGGTTAAATTGGGTCAATGGATTGGATATATTGGTGTGATTAGTAGATGTAATATTGATTCGCTACGGGCAGAATCGCTTCATACGCTGCACACTTCCGTTTGCCTATGGAAGGAATTATAAGTCGGATACCGCAGTTCCTTTCTATGAAGTTTTTTGTTTTATTGCTCTTCTTTGCAGATAGATGTAATATTCCTATCTCATAAGAGGCAATTTCTTCCTTTAACCTTTTGTGCTGCCGTATGTTATTACATTGAATACATCGATATATCAGATGAATTGATGCCAGTTTGACTACGAATTTTAGTCTAAGGTTAAATAGGGATAGAATGTTTATTTTCAAAAACAAATTTATCTGGTCTATTCATGCCCGACCCTAAATAAAAATGCATTAAATTTAAGTTGTTTATAGACGCTTGCATGGATTGTTGATCGGTTAACTATATTTGCGTTTTCATATTTGATCAAAATATATAGACATTCGATAAATAATGATACCTTATGGTGAGTATCTAAAATGTATTTATTCGGAGGTCTTTTAAGTCATTGGTGACAATGCAAGTATCTTATGGTGAATACTACTGGGTTACTTATAAATTTCCCTCTGCAATTGCCAGTATCAATGATTTTATATTTTGATCGTTTATGTTTACTGTGAAATGTTTTTAACCGTGTAATCTATGTAACCGATCTATAGCAACATATTAAAACAAGCTTTTATAATACCATCTGTGCGAACTTAATTAAAATGTAAAATTAGAATATAATAGTAATTAAATGTAAATTAAAGTCAAGAATCAAAGTTAAAAATAATGTTAAAATGTAAAACTAATACTAAAATAATTTTAAATCTTATATATATGTGCATAAATAAATGTTTGTAGGATTAATTACTGGCAGTGGCTTATTTTATTTATTTTTTAATGTTGACATCTAATTAGATAAGATATTATATTATTTAATCTCTGCTGTTCCACTGGGCTATTGACATGGGCTAACGACCGGAATCAAAATAAAAAAAAAAATATTTTTTTTTTGACTTACATATCTGCCTACTTTATAATTTTTTCTAGGTTCAAACACCTAGATGGCGTCCCGTAGTGCAGTTTACGTTAAGTACTATTCTCCAGATCGTTACAATATATATATATAAAAGTTGATATCCTAATAAAATAAATGTCATAAACTAAGTTACAGAAATAAAAGCACACACATAAATCCAAATTTTAATTTATGGTAATCTTTTTTTTTTTTTTTAAATTCTGGCATTCTTTCATTACACATACAAACTTATACCCTTATTTGTAATATACTTTTGAAACATCTGAATTTTACAATGATAGAACATATATACATATGAAATATAATATTTTAAGTTTTTGGATGTCTGCAACATCTTGGAATAAACTATATTACTCAAATGACAGCTTGTGCTATCAAATGAAAACTGATGCAAGATTAAAAATAGTAAACAATTTTACCTATGGGTGAATTATAAAGTGTTTAACATATATACTTATAAGTATATACATTATATTATATATTATTGGATGTTCAAATGAAATATTTACTATGTGGAATTTTCCATTAATTATTATTGAATTAGAATATTCACACTGAAATAGAACTAAACAACGTTAACTGCCCAAGTCTAAGAGAGGAAATGAATCATTGAAACTATTGTTGTCAAACGGAAAATTATTTTTTTGATTATAATAGCCTGAATATTTTTCTTTAGCTACTGTCTTAATAGGAGCTTTCTAATTAAATAATTATTAATTTAAATTTCACTTATAAATATTTCAAATATATACACTCATATATACATAGCTTCATTAAAATTTTTCTGAAAAGATTGCTTAAAAATACTCAAAACATGAAATAATATTTTTACGATTTTATTAGAGATATCTAAAAAAGTACACATAAAATAGCTTAATGCAAAATATAGATTATTTCTTACTTAACAACTCTATATCTCACTCTTCACTCACTATCTTCATTTGTAGAAGGGGTAATGAAAAATACTGATTGTTGCTTTTTTTTTCTCTTGATATCATTTTTTTTTTCTTTTAAAAAATTTGGAAATTTTCAAAAAAAAAAAAAAAGCATATAACATTTAAGAGGTGGATCATTTATTTCAAAAATAACGTTAGTAATAAAATCATTTCTATAAGGCAAATTTATAAATCTTATATATTTTTTTTAAAACATATCTTCATTAAAAACATAATATTAACGATACACACACACACACACACATATATATATATATATATATTTAATATACAGATTAAGACTTATACTACTTTACAATAAATATTTGAAAATACTCTTTAACTCAGCTTAAAACAATGGTTAAGAAGATAAGAGTAGCAGTATCTTATTATGCACCATTTAATAATATAGATGCTGCAATATTATTTAATCTGGTCGCGACCAGTGTAGACAGCGAAGACCCATCGTAGCAGTATGTGAATGTACATTAGACAAATTATAATTATGTTGCATGAGACCTTATGGCCAACCATAAACAAGATAGCTTAATTTGTGGAACTATTAAAGATTATTCTTTCAGAATGACATGTATGATTTTGGTACAAATGCTAGTCTATGTATGTGCTTTGCAATAATAAGTAAGTATGGAAAACTTGGGTCCTTCCTTATTAATTTAAATTTATAATTAAATAAATAGCCACAAGACTCTTCTTATGTTTAATGGATTGCAAATTATAGCATTAAAATAATAAATTATATCATAGGATTATCTGATAAATCTGTAAAATGATGGAAAAGGCAAATGGGATTATATTGAACCCTACACCTCATAATTTACAAAAGGACAAAAGCATTCAAATGTCTTCTCAGGATATTAATAAGACTCTTATGTCATACTGACAACAGTATGTACCCAATGTATGCTCTATTCAACATATACGATTTCTGGTTTTATGAATGACAAATAGCAATGACACAGTTAATTTAATTATAAATTAATATTTATTTACAATTTTATGATTAACAAATAATTGATATATGATGTTTAATATAATAAATATATACATAAACAAATAAATAAATAAAATATCATTCCATTTGTTTACTTCAATAAATATATCATAGGCACAGTTTTATAAAAGGCTAATCATAAATTTTATTATAATTTGATCTAATTTCTACCTTGAGGAAAATATACTAAAATTCAACATCAAATCATGAAATATCTAATGTGTCAGTTCAGAAACAATAAACTTATACTATAAACCTATGATAATATAATAAATAATATTATATTTGCAAGAATTAGCTATAGTGCAATGCTAAACCAAAGTGAAAATTTAAACTTCATTTCAGATAAAATATTAATTATCAAATAGGTAATTATTATGGGGATAATGTAGATAAGATGCCCTGCTACACTTTATGACTGAACTTATAAGTTATACTTATAGATGGAAAAAGATGATTTTAGCATAATAATACAAAATACTTTGCCCAAACTTACATTTATGATGAAAAATGATATTCCTTTGGATGCATTCATCTACACATAGGAATGATACAACACTTAATGTCCTGTGGGTTTATACACCACAATAAAGCAACAAATATAATTATACAATTCTGCAGATTAACCACCAGTTCAGGCATGAATGTAAAAATACAGAAAGTGGCAAATAATTAATCTGTGAAATAACCACCAACACAGACAAATGCAATTTAACATTGTAAAGCAATATTAATATATACTTCATATTTAAAGTGCAAAATCATCCTCCTCAGTTATTCTGACAATTCAGAAAAACACCAGCAATTTAGGGATTGCAGCTTATGCTTCCTGTACTTTAAGTCAATTGTTATTTAGTATGTTATATCTGGTGCACATTCTCATTATTTTTCTGACTAATGACAATGTCCTAGATACTTTAATACCACTCAAAGAAGGTGAATCTTATGAACTATGCTACCATACTTTCACTTTGTCTTTTATCATTATTAAATATGGATTTTGTTTGTAGTTATATGTTTAATAAAGCATGTGTAAGATTATACCATCACTTTATCTGTGAACTTTAGTGGTTTTATCATTGTATTGAAGTTTTACCTTACTACAATAGCATTCTTGGTTGACTTAAATGTGAATATGACATTGTAAATGTGTAAGTCCTAGATTTCATTTTTGCTAATTATCAGGAATGACTATGATAAATAATTAATTAAAAAATTTTAAAAGCTTATTTTAAACATAAATAGGCAATATGCATATGTCTTATAATTTCTTCATCGCTAGATTGGTAAGAAAATATTATTTTTATTGAGTATGCTAGAAATTTATAAAAGAGACACTATTGAATATGCTAGATATTCATAAAAGAGACACTACTTGTATAAAGGTTATTATCATTGTATGAATAAATTGATAAATGAGAACAATGAAATAAATAATAAAAAAAATACTTTAATATGCTGTAATAAATTTGCTTAATCCAATGGAAATTTATTTAATAAAACATGATGCAAATTTTTATTTTAATCCTTCTGTTATACATGTTTGAAAAAGTGACAATGTAAAACTTTTGACTATGCAAACTCAAATATGGATTATTTGTCATTTTGTTATATCTTTTTGTAAATAAATATTTGGTGTTATTATTTAAGAATTTATTCATAGATGTTTCTTCACATCATTTCACTTATCAAATTTAAATCATTTCTTACATTAATAATAATTTAAATGCTTAAAAAATACTATACAATTATTTAAGTGCATTTTCTAAAAAAGTATGCTTGACATTTAAAATTAATAAGAATCACTTTCTTGAATTATTTAAGCATTAGTATTATATCTAAAAAAGATGTATTTGGTTAATAATGTCTTACAAATGGAGTTGTTATTTGAATCACTTTAGTTAATTTGATTTACTTATTTAAAATCACTAAACATAATTATTCTAAAGTTATATTCATATTAGAAGAACATATTTATTATTTCATGATAAGAATTAATTTTACAAGAAACTAGTTCATATTTAGATATTTAAGGAGATTTATTGTAGGTTGTTTAGGTTGGATATATAATCCCTTATCCATTCTTAATATTTGAGCATAACCTTAAATGATTCTGTATCTTATCCTAGAATTAAAAGATCATGTTATATTTTATTTAAGTTAAACATATTATTATTATTATTATTATTATTATTATTATTATTATTATTATTATTATTATTATTATTATTATTATTATTATTATTATTATTATTATTATTATTATTATTATTATTATTATTATTATTATTATTATTATTATTATTATTATTATTATTATTATTATTACCATAATTATGATGATACATTGCCTTAGGGGAATTTTATGTCTTATTTATTTTATTAACTGGGACTGCATTCAACATTGAACAAATCTAAAGAGTCAGAAAAAATTATGAGCTCATATTACCATGAGATACCCTGATTTAATTTAACAGACTATATTATTGAATTGATTATTATATACTAATATTACAGTTTTAAATTTTAAAATGGAGCTTAAGCTGTATATACTTAAAGAACATTTCAAATTTATAAGAATTAAATACTGACCAAAGCAATGAGATGCTCAGAACATCTTTAGAAAAAGGATAAAAATGGTCATTCTATTAGATCTTTGAAGAAGAAAGAGATTTAAATGTAACTTTGATGGCATATGTTTACATTATCAAGATTCTTTTACTTATGCTAGAATGAAGGGTGATTTCTCCTTCTCTTCATTTATTAATTTAATATTACTTTGTATTATACTATATTTTATTATAATCCTTCTCTTATATTTCTTTGTATTGCTTTATCATATGTTAGCTATCAGGAGATGTGTTAGCTGATACTTCATGCAGTGTGCTCCTGCCTCCTTTTTCTTTATATTACAAAATGATTTGCCAACGTGTTGGTTATCGATCAGCAAAAGGGATTAGATCGATCGTCTAGAGTTTAGTGTTGATGTCTGATTCTTTACTTATTAGCTTTCTTTCTTTATTTGGTTACAGACTATATATATATATATATATATATATATATATATATATATATATATATATATATATATATATATATATATATATATATATATATATATATATATATATATAAAAGGTACATAGTTACAGTTATTATTTTGCGAAATCATTGAGTTAAAAATGTAATTAAGTTTTATTTTAATTGTTATGGTTACTTTTCTATTAAACATTATTCATGTAGAATATTAAAATTTAAATATTAATTTGAAAACATACAAATGTTTTTTTTTTAAATATATTATTTTAATGTAAATAGAATCTAAAGTTTCTTCTTTAAATAATATTTGATTATTTATAAATTATTATATTTCCTTCTTACTTTTATCTTTAGAAATAATTTCGTTTGAAATCTGTGTTTAAAGCTGTGTAAAGTAAGTATTAAGTATTCTAGAAATGCTGTGTCTCCCGCAGTTCAACGTTTAATTAAACCAGAATACATTTTCTGAAAAGAAATTTCTGCGAACAGTTCTATGTAAACAATAGAAAACACAATTGGCACTGTGGTGTGTATATCAATAGCATTAAAGAACGCATAAAAAATTTTAACTACAACTTTTATCTTTATAATCTAATATAAAGTAAGTGACAAATTTTTAAGAAAATAACATTATTGATTATCTTAATTAACTTGTTACTATGTCTAAGTGTGCTCAACTGCTCAACTAGCAATTCTTTCAGTTTAAAAACACTAATCAAACTTATAAAAGTGCTAACACAATAAGGTATGCAGTAGATTTTAATTGTTGAAAATGACATTAGTTTGCAAATAAGATTAAGTTCGTATTTATATTTTTAACAATAAATGGCATAAATAAACACAAATATTTCTTTATACATTTACATTAACTGACAGTCATATCATTCCATACACACACACACACACACACACACACACACACACATATATATATATATATATATATATATATATATATATATATATATATATATATATATATATATATATATATATATAAGATACCAACCAATAACCACCTAAACATTCACAGTAAAAATAGTAATCAATATCTCTCACTGCTGTCAAGGCAATCTTCACACCTTTTAATAGCAAGAATGGAAATCCATTCTTACTAATGAGTTATTGATTTATATTTTTACTGTGAATGTTTGGGTGGTTAATGGTTGGTATCTAATTACACCATTATCCCAGTTAGCTTTAAGCACTATTTCACTTATATATATATATATATATATATATATATATATATATATATATATATATATATATATATATATATATATATATATATATATATATATATATATATATATATATATATATATATATATATATAACTTTAATTAATAAATGGGATTGTTATATGAAAAAGATAAACCCAGAACCAAAAAATATATTGATGTGAAGCTACCCAATACGATGCAGTTTTGCAGGCTGAATGAAAACAATAGCATACCTGTATAAGCCTGCATGACAGCATTTTAATGGTAGATACACATTAATGCATCTGGACTGTGGACTTAATTTCAAATATATATAATTGTGATACCATTTATTTATTACATTTATACTGACCATTAAAAATTATATATATAATTATTCAAAACAACACAATAATTAATACAGTAAAATATTTTTAAAAGCAAATATATACCACAATTTAATAGAAGTACTTCTAACTATCTATTTTTGTGGTCGAGAGGTCAGCGTGATTGCCTTGCAGTGGCACGGGTTCGCGTCCCGACCGATGCTATTACACTTAAAAAAAAAACTATCTATTTAGTCATTATCTACTAGATTCAAATTGTATTATGTAAAACCATTATGAATGTAATACAATTTGAATCTAGTTGATAACGACTATGTAGATAGTTGGAAGTACTTCTATTAAATTGTGGTATATATTTGTTTTATTAAAATATTTTTACTATATTAATTATTTACATTCAAAGATCAGCCTTTCAAGCTAATTGTGCATGCGTCTTCTGCGAGTGTTAAATAATAAATGAATACTTCACTCTACAATAAAAGATATAGTATTTTTCAGGATATCAGCTTTTTCAAACCAAATTGTGCAAACGCTTTTTGCGAGTGTTAAATAATAAATGAATACTCTCTGACCCATACAAGATATAGAATTTATGCAGCAATAAAAGGAATCCTCTTAATACTACAACTCAAATATTTATATATGAGCAAATCTAAAGTACTGGCACAGAAGGTGTGACTATAGAACAGTCACTTTGAATTACTATATATAACTTATGAATGAATGACGCCGATGAAATTTACTAGAATTTACTGAACGTCATTCCAACTGAAATTAATCATATACATCAGATTTGCTCATATATAAATATTTGAGTCATAGTAATAAGAGGATTCCTTTTATTGCTGCATAAATTCTATATCTTGTATGGGTCAGAGGGTATTCATTTATTATTTAACACTCGCAAAAAGCGTTTGCACAATTTGGTTTGAAAAAGCCGATATAAATGTGCTTACAATTGTATACAGACGCTATAAAAAATAAATGCTGATTTATATTAATTATTGTATTGTTTTGAATAATTATATATATTTTATTATAATTGGAATACAGACATTGATTAATAATTTACACACACACACACACACACATATATATATATATATATATATATATATATATATATATATATATATATATATATATATATATATTGTACCTATATTGATATAGGCACATATAATTTTATCTAAAATTATATTATTAAAATAATCTTTCGTTAAAGAAATACATAAAATTAAATGTTGAAGAGTTTATTAGTTTGTTTTTGAAAAAGATAAAAATCAAATAGTTTTCTAGTGTTACTTTTGAAATAAAAAAGCTACAATTATTTAATCAAAAGGGGGGAGGGGAGTCTTGGTTTGAGAAATTAAACTAATTGTTATAAAAAGGAAGTAAAGAGTTTTTATTAGTATTCGTAAAAATATAATTTAAAAGGTTAAAACATACTAATCTCTTTTCATTCAAGTTTAATTAAAGAAAAATAATGTTAAAACTAAATAGTAAATTGTATTAAAAATATATGTGCATATATATGTGCGATTTGTAAATAAATAAAATGTATGTGAAATAAAAGATTATCATTAAAAACACGGCGATGGCTATTAATAAAATAAAATAACACGTTTTATTGCATGGCTATTACTAATTAAGCAATCTTCCAAAACATGTTTATCAAATGATTATCACTGGAATTTGACAACAGATCTTTGCTGGAGATATTAGAAAGACAACAAGGCACAGGTATAAATAAACTTTTTTTTATCGGACACTAATCAGTTCACAACATAATTGAGTAGTGCAGTTCACAAATTAATTGAATCAGTTGAGTTAATTATATCCAGAAACAAAATGCAGTGCTGAGAAGATTTTGGGAATTCACGCCTCTCCACAGCCTAAAAAGTCCGATGAAAACAGCAAGATCTGCCCGTGAAATAATGTCAACGTAACAACTTAGAAAATCCCCATCAGTATCTAATTGTCTCCAATAGTAATAATCGTGAAACTCATCAAGGAAAAGTACCAGCTGGCTGGAAGCATTCATAATGGAAACATTCATAATGGAAATATTCTCTCACCGAAAGCAGCCACCAAAGAGAAACAAAATTCTACATCTATATTCAAAAGCCTAGGTAAAAACATTTGCTTATTTCATTTATATTGTAATAGCCATTGCATTGCATTAATTTGTACAAATCTTTCAAGAGTCTAATTATATGAACTTTATATCATACATAAATGAACTATTGATATGTGTGATTAAATTTCAAATGCTATGTAATACTTTATTATTATTATGTGTGTACATGAGTTAATATGTGCGTGATCATTATATCAATATTTATTAGTTAAATTAGAGTGTTCTGTTATTAAATCTATAGGAATATTTAAACTATTTAGAAATGTTAATTTAAAATATGTGTGTGTTATTAGAATTATAAAATGTTTAAATTTAGTAAATAAATGTTAGTTAATAAATTATCTTTCAAATTAAACTTTATTTGTCAGTCAATTCTTTTTATCAATTTCCTTTTATCAAGTCTTTTAACCACTAATTAAGTATAATCTATTAGTGATTACAAACAACTGAGCTAGTCTTGGATTTAGGTGTTGAGTTAGTGGCCACTGTTCAAAGTGCGTTGTCTATTCTTTTAGTATTCTTTTAGAATAAGAAGCTGGTGCCCGTGTTTATACACAAACAAAAAAAGTGTGTTGAACTTGGTGTTGAACTCAACAGCCAAGAAAAAGCTATGTCCTGAAAATGTAATGCTAGTTATATACTTTATAGCTATCGTTTGGGCATACATACTCTCCGAGTATGTTCTTCTCTGCCTAAGAGGCCAGTGTTTCGAATGTAAACATTTGAATTTGGTTCAATATATATATATATATATATATATATATATATATATATATATATATATATATATATATATATATATATATATATATATATATATATATATATATATATTGTAATGGAAACTAAAGGTAGCTTACAATTGGGTAAGCCAAATATAATGGAACGTATATGAGGTATTCCATTTATATTAAAGAATGAAGAAAAACAAACTTGTTCCAATTATATTTTAATAAATTGTTTAAATTGCCCTTCCAGCTAGCTTT